>QFEL01013217.1:0-80936 GCA_003316195.1 Neoboletus brunneissimus
ATCTGGCCGAGATGGATGCCCGGTGGCGGGGGAGGGGGGTGCTGCTGTTGGGGCTGAGGGTGCGGAGGCTGGGTCGGAGCGGGTGCGGATGACGGGGGTGTTTTGCGCTTGCGGGACTGGCGGGTGGTCGTTGGGTGCTGTTGCTGCTGCGCGGGTTGGGACGAGGACGGGTTCGGTTTCGCGGGCTGTGGATCGTCGCGGAGACGCATGACGGGTGTTGTGTGTGAGGTGAGTGCATCGGATGGCTGTTGTTGTTGCTGCTGCTGGTACTGGAGCATGGCGGCGGAGAGGATGACAATGATCGACTCGCGTTTGGGGAGGGGCGCGAGTATTAGTAAGAAAAAACGAGATAGTTGTTGTCTCTTGTTTGTGCACTGCCCCCTCAACATATTAGTCATATCATTATGTAATAGTCTCTTTGTGCCATGTATCTGACCGTCTTCAACGTCGTCTCTGCGCTCGGCTGGGCCGTCGTCCTCGTCGCCACCCTCGCCGGTCTCGCCGGTCCCGCCGCGAACACCGTCAGCGCCGACACCGCCTCGAACGCGTTCTCGACCCAGCTCGCCTCGTTCCTGCTCCGCCACGTACCGCCCACTTATCGGCACTCTTGGCCCGTCCTCGGCCCAGTCCAGTCTCTCGCCGCACTCGAGGTCCTCCATGTCCTCCTCGGCCTCGTCCGGTCCCCCCTCCCCACCACATTCATACAGGTCTCCTCCCGTCTAATCCTCGTCTGGGCCGTCGTCGCCCGCTTCTCCTCCACCCACGCCAGCCCCATCTACACCACCATGGTCTTGGCTTGGTCCCTCACCGAGGTACCCCGCTACTCCTACTACGCACTCGGTCTTCTTGGTCGCCAGCCCCCTACCTGGCTCACCTGGCTGCGCTACTCCACCTTTTACGTCCTCTACCCCCTCGGCGCAGGCAGCGAGGCTCTCCTCGCCCTCAGCACAATCTCAGAGTGGCAGCACGGCCTCTACGCCAACTGGGCTCTCGAGGATTGGCTCAAAGCCACAATGGTCTTGATCTGGATCCCTGGTACGTCTCGTCACGTGCTCCCCCCTACCCTTTGTCCATCTCTTCCTTAGGCCTCTATGTCATGTATGCCCACATGATCCGCACCCGCAGCAAGGTCCTTGGCCCACAAAAAGCTCACAAACTCGGCGCAAAGCCAAAGGATAGACCGAAAGCAAACTAGTGTCATATACCGCTTCCATTTGTCCCCCGCGACGAACTGTACCGTGTTTCTCTAATACACTTTTTTGCCACCTTTGGTTGGAATTAAAACTCGTCCGATGCTGTCCAGGCCTGCAGTGCAGGTGACCTTCCCGTTCACATCGTAATGCGTTGGTCCCGCTCACAATCTCTGGTCATTCATAACGCGGAGATACTGCTCTCCCGAGTGCCTTGCCCCCTGCTCCTCTCAACGATGCTCCTTCACGTAGCGTTCTTCATCCTCTGGTTAACCACCCACTCCCTCAGCACGCCACTACACAAAAAACGTCACCACCCAAAACATTTCAATTGGCAATCTCGCAGATTCCCGACTAGACGTTCACCGTCCTCCCCCAACTTTGACAGAGACGCTGCAGTGTGTATGCTCCCCTCGATTGCTTTCCAACTCGCTGACAAGAACAACATAGCTCGCTGCCCAAGCTGCCACCCTGCGGAAATTCCGAAATGCCCCTGCTATATTCGCAGGTCAAAGCACATCTCCTGGTGACGCCATTCCCTCTTTGCTGCAAAACACCTACGACCGCGCATCCGACTACGCGACCAACATGTCCTTGCTCAGTTCCCAACTCAAGTCATCTCCAAATCCACCTTCCAGTTCCTCCGACGCGGTTAACATGACCTGTGTTCCCCTCAGTGACGAAACCGACGGTGTCAATGATTACGAATTCTACGGCCCTATGAACTTTGGGAGCCAGAGGCAGACGCTGCAGATCGACTTTGATACGGGTTCTGCTGGTAGGGCCCCCCTTCTCTTAGTAAACGACCCCATCAACTTGTTTGGCACAGACCTTTGGGTTCCCGTCAACTGCGATAATTGTGATCAACTTGCACAGTTCCAGGCGAACGCTAGTAGCACATTTCACGATACAAGTCAGACATTCACTGTCACATACGTGAGTTCGATTCGTATCATAACCTGGGTGACACCGCAAGGTTCGACAGGGATATGGCGAGGTGAATGGAACGCGCGCTTCAGACACGGTCACACTAGGGCCTTACACGGTGCTCAACCAGAGCTTTGGCGCTGTCGATTCCGCCTCTGAGAACTTTGTCGAATCGCCAAACGATGGAATCGCTGGCCTAGCGTTTCGCGCGCTCTCAAAATGGCCCTATCCGACGTTGTTCGAGAATCTGATTTCCCAGCTACAGGCGCCTCTATTCAGTGTCTACATGACCCGGACGCAAGTCCATGGCTCCGAGGTGAGCCGATCACTTTGTCGTCACCGATGCGCGTCTCCGGGTTTGATGGTTGTGCCTAGATCTGTTTTGGAGGTGTCGACGTGTCGAAAGCCCGTGAGACGACCATTTCCTGGGTACCGGTGGTCTTAAAGGTGTTACCGTCGTTTGATTTCTCCCCGCCGCACCTCCTGATATATGAGTCGCCCAGACTTGGTGGACAGTTGAGATGAACGGCGTTTTGGTAAACAACGCGCGTGTTACCACTGATCTCTATGCCGTACGTCCACCTCGCCCCAACAGCGTTTAGAACTACTCCAGTAATCCCTCCGCATCAAGGTCATTGACACAGGCACTTCTTTCATCTACTGCCCCGACAGCCTCGTCAATTCCATATATCTACTGGTGAGCCCAAACTCTTTGCCGTCAACGACGCCGAGGCCTCCACTCTCGCAGATTCCCGGATCGGAGCCTGCCCCTGATTACGGCGACGGCTTCTGGGCCTACCCGTGCGATGCCGAAATCGAGGTGTCGTTTGTGCTCGGTTCGCAGACGTTTACATTGGATCCGCGTGATATGAACCTCGGACGGTACCTGGGTGATCCTACGGGCAGGTACAGTGGTGGTTTCTCCATCTGGTCATCAGTTGCCTGGCTCGAACGAGGTCGTTTCTTTTTCTTAGCAAGTGCATCGGGGCGATCATCAGCGGCGGGTCATCCTTTCAACTCGTCATTCTCGGTGGGTCGTTTGCGCGCGTCTCTTTCCTTTTCTTCTTCTTTGATTTCTCATGTGGCAAGGTGCGCTTGCACTTTTAGGTGACTCGTTCCTAAAGTCGTGTAAGCGTCCGCGCTGGTTCTGGTCAACAAGTACGTTCTTGTCTGACGCATGACACGCAGACGTATCTGTCTTTGATTACGCACACGGAGCAAGAGTAGGCTTCGTGAAAAGCATCAACGAGTAAAGGTGAGCGCGTCATCCTGCCAACATCGAGTCAAACGAGGAACATTGACTCAATGGTCACGTCAGGGGGTTGCTAGTGGCAAGGAAGTAAATCGTCGAGGACGGCTTATTTGTACCGATCCGATCACCAATCAATGGAGTACATGACTTCCACTTCATTCCAGAGTTGCATCAGCAAGAATTTTGTCTGGGATCAATCACTTGATAACATTGTCAAATAGTTCTCTCGTAGACTCGTACATAAGAAAGCTGCAAGTTACACAGCGGGAAATTTAAGGAGACCAAAAAACCGTGAAACAGGGAACAGAGACACAACCTACATGATACAAAAAAAAACATCCATCAAGGTAAATTGCCCCCGTGGAGACATTTCAAAGCACAAATCAAGATAACTAACGTAGCAGGCAAATCAAGAACAAATCGAGATGAGGAAGAAAAAAGATCAATGAAAAGCCTACCCCATCGCAGAAATCATCGATGGGGCGGTCGAGCCATGTCTCTGATGTTCCCAAAGCTTGTCCTTGGCCCGAATTTCGATATTCTCAAACGGGGTGCCCTGAGTCAGCTTGATGCAATCGCGTGTTCCAAGAACAAGTAACTCGAAGAAAAACGCCGACGCCGCTCGCCTGGATGCTTTGTGAGACACCTGGGCAAAGCTGATCGTCTTTTCTTCCTCGTCGTCCTCGGGCTGCAGTTCCCTGCGAATGATCCCGAGGGCTTTCACAGTATTTCTGCTATAGCCCTTGCCCTCTGCCTCATTGGTCGATTCCTCACTTTGAGAAGATTGTGACGGCCGGACGTCGAACACGGCAATAGCAGAACTGACATCAGCATAGGTTTCCTCTCCTTCCTCTCCGTCGACTGCAGGAGTCGACAGTCGGCTTCTCTCTGACGGCGCAACGCTCTTAGCACGTTCAGGCCCCATTTCGTCGCGTGCCACAGGGAAATCGCCGCCTACGTCCATTCGGAAATCATCCATGCCACCACTTACATCGCCAAAGTCGAACCCGCCCTCTGGGGCAATGCTGCCACGATCGCCGAGCGCTTCACTGGCGATGACGACGCTCGGTGCGATGCTAGCATCGCGTCTTCCTTGTTCAACCTCTTCTTCTTCACGTGTGCTTTCTCCGACGCGTTGCTTCTTCCTCCCGCCTTTGTCGGGGGATGCTCCCCTCTTCTTGGAGGATAATCCGCCCTGCACAGGGCGCATAAACAGTTCCGACAGCTCGGGCGCCAGTCCAGGAGGGCCAGCACAAAAGAATGTTCCTTCTGGTGTGACTTTTGTCGGTAAGAAGTGAGCAAGGGGGTCATCCCGTATCTCCAAAAGACGCATGACCATGGCAGACCGTGGAAGGAACTGTTGCTCGGCGAGTATGTCACTGATGTCCCGGACCACTGGCGCACCCAAACCACGACCCGCTCTAGCTCCTGGGCCGTCCGCCAGCTCGATCACAGAGTCGATGATTTGCTTCTTTTCCTTGGGCTTCCGCTTAGCCTTGATTGTATCTGGTTCCGGTTCCGGTTCTTCGGGTAGCTCTGGTTGAGCCACACGAGGGGTGAGGTTAATGTCGATTGGTGGAGGGGTTTGAGGAGGTTCCGTGAGTGGGGATGCTAGTATGAAATCAGTGACACGCTTAACATAGATCAACAAATGAGCCTACACATCCGCGAAGGAGAGCGTGTTTGGCCAGGTGTCTTTTCCCGCTCCAACGGTAGGCCGTCTCCAAAATCGAGTCCAAGATCCAAGTCTGCACCAGCCACGTCCGGGCCGAATGGCATGTCGACGTCCATATCTGCACCAAACGGGTGCTCAGATGTCTCCCTGCTTCTGTAGGAAAGAACGTCCAGATCCTTGTCTGCTGCACGTCCACGCCCAATCATGGCCGAGTCCAAAGACTCGCGTGCACTCCGCGGCATTGGTGCCTCCCTTCCCACTTCGACACTGCCGTCGACGACGCTGCTTTCATCCCTGCCGCTGACTGGGCCGTCGCCGAAATCTAGACCCAGGTCAAGCTCGCCGAAATCCTGAGAGCCGATTCCGTCAGAGGGACCAAGATCAAAGCCATAACCTGGATCATCCAGGTCAAGTTGGAAATCCTCGGCAGTCTGGAGCGTGATGTCGGCCTGACGGGCGACATGATGTCCTTGAGGTTCTGCAATACGGTCTTCAAAGTCAATGTCCCTGAGTACATGGTTAGTTGGGTCGTTAGTAGTTGAAGGAGGAGACTCACCAGTTGATATCCGGAATAAGCACGTCCAAGTCGAGGTTTCCACCTTGGAGTGTGATGGCGTTGCGGTTGACAGCTAGCTGGTCCTCCGTCATGTCAACAAGACCTGGTCGAAAGGCCTACAACATAAGGTGTTATTGTGACAGAGGCAAAAGAACGGCGATGCCAACCATCTTTATTTTCAACAAGGCTTCATTACAGTCATCCAAAAGATATTTCGCTTTTCTGCTATAGATTCGGACGACACCGAGCAAGAGCTGACCACTCAGACGGAGAGCCATGACCTCGACTTCCTGGCCCATGATGGCACCTGCAAGGGGGTGGATGATTGGCAAGATATCGAGTGCGTGACGTTGGGATAGACTTGCCTGCGGCTTGCTGAATGTCTGTCTGCAACGTCTGTGTTTTGGAGAGCTTGCGCTCCATGTGTGCGGCAAGCCATACCCTGGCCAACGGACCGCGGCGGGAGAGGATAGCCTCTGAGTAGAACTGGAGATACGGTTTTGTTACTGGCCAAGCCCTGTGATGTGGGTCCGACGTACCATGGTATAAAATCAAGAAAATAAGGATAAGATATACAAAAAAAAGAGGGGTGTCTGGGACTGGTCGCGGTTGTGGCACAAGGTGAACCAGCGGTGGCTGTGTGAGTTGCTAGTGGACATGCTCTGGAGACGGGTCAAGCCAGGTCTGCATCTCAAGTCCTCCTTGCTCTTCGTTTTCTCTTCTAACATTGACCGTAGTTCATCTCTACCGCCAGCTTTCTACCCGTTCCACCCCAGAACCAAAACGAACGCCGTGGGCCTTCCATCCGGACCCGACCTTTGCAAGAACGTCCACTTTGATCACCCGTTGTCAGAAAGAGGCCCTCAGTCATGCCAGAGCAGAGCGCCGTCTCATTCCAATGTTGCGACTCGTCCGCGAGATGAAAGCAGAGGGCGTCAAATCCGACCTCATCATATATAATGCACTACTGGCTTGCATCGCCAAGGAGGGACTGCCCTTGGAGGCCTGGGCCGTCGTCGACGACATGACCGCCATGGACATACCGCTGGATCGTCACTCCTACCATCATCTCTTGCACGTGAGCTCGACTCTTTCTGACCACGCAACGCGCTGATCCGTTCTAGGCGTCTAGATGGTCTTCGGCAGATACCATGTGGCAAGTCGTAGATGAGATGAAAAAGCGAGGTATCGAACCCGACGCAGATACCTACGCCCACATCATCGGACGTGCTACGTCCACAGAGAGCCTCGAGCTTGCTCTCCAGTATATGCACGAAATGGACACCCTCGGGCTTGTCCCTCAGCTCACCACCGCGCAAGCCGTCATAAAGCTCGCCGCAGATATGGATCTGCCAAAACTCGCCATCGAGATTGCCCAGAACTTCGAGTCCCGCTCCCCTCGCAGACTCGGGGGCGAGGCATGGATGTCATGTCTTACATCGTCCGCGGACATGCTTTATGTACGTTCATGTTCATGGATGATGTTCCGGTACCCCCGCCAACTGATGCTTTACCTCTAGGGGGATGGTGTCAAGCTTTGCTGGCAAAAGGCCGTGCATGCATTAAACCTCACTCCTGACGAAGGAGCTTGTCTGTCCGTTCTCCACACATGTGCCCGTCATGGCCTTTCAGATTTGGCTTTGGATGTCATGCGGGTGCTTCAGGGGATCGGCGTGGATCCTTGGTGCGAACACCACTTTGCTCCCCTGGTCGAAGCTCTCTGCAAAGATGGGAAGCTCAAGGGAGCTTTGCACACCTTGGACGTGATGCGTAAAAAGTGCATCAATCCTACCAGTGAAACAGTACGACCATTCACCGAGTTTTTGCAACAAGATGTAGACCGTGTCGACGGCGTTTGGCAAGTCCTTGATCAATGGCAGCGGGAGGGGAATACGGTGGACCCCCTCATCCTCAACTCGATTATTCAGGCGTCCGCCTTCCTGAATGACCTGCAACGTGGTGTGGGTGCATACAAATCCTTTTCCGACTACGACTGCAAGCCCAACGTCGAGACGTTCAACTCTCTGCTCTCGGGCTGCGTCGCTGTAAAGCATCGTGAACTTGGCGACAAGCTTCTCTTGGACCTGAAACAAGCCGCTGTCAAGCCCAATGCCAAAACATACGAACACATCATACTGCTGTGTCTGACCCAACCGACGTACGACGACGCATTTTTCTATCTCGAAGAGATGAAGACTCAAAAGTTTGTCCCCTCGGCAAGAGTGTACACCGCGATCATCCAAGCGTGTGTGGCCGCGAGGGATTCGCGGTACTCGATAGCCCTCGCGGAAATGCACCAGTGCGGTTACGTGCTGTCTCCGAGTCTGCGTCGATTTTTGTCAGATTATGGCCTGTTAACCCCGCAAGATACTACGACTGAGGAGCCGGACAAGGGGAAGGAATAAGGGGGTGAGGATATTGCCGAGGATATTGTAAAGTAATACATTTGCAGTCGTGTCTCGTGCCCGCCGGGTAATGTTGATAATCGGTAATGAATGATCTAGTTCCCAAGTGTACATATGTGGTGAGATATTGTCCGACTGTTCCGTCGGCGTAAGCTGCCGTTCGTAACGAGCTAGTCTCGAGCTAGTCTTCGAGTTGCCCCTATTCAAGCAATGAGACATTTACGACATCAACTGCATCCCCCTGAAAGTGGAGGCATACAGATATAGGCCCTTCTGGCGCAGTGGGTCATCCGTCGGAGGGAGTCGACCATGGTGATGTAAGTATGGTTCAACATACTCTTGCATTGCGATATATATATACGGGCGAAGCAACGGTACCAGCTGAAAGGATCAGTCCACCACCTCTTCCCAGTCTTTTCTCCACTTCACCGCGACTAAAACGATACCACGCACAACCTAGGAATCCCCTCCACACACCTCACGATTTTGTCACCCCTTACTTACCTCTACTTCCTCTTTGCCTCGATGGACACCGGTTCCTCGTCCTCCCAGGGACTAAAATTGGGCTTCCGAATCAACGGCAATGATTGCAACCACGCAGGGAGCGCACAATCCTTCTCCCCAATGCTCCTCCCTTGGGCTTCTGCATGGGCATGCGCGGGCGACGAAGGGATACTCCCCACGTCGCTGAGGCTTGGGAGGCGTTCGAGACTTGCGTTCGTCGACCCACCGAGTGCCCGCTGCAATGCCTCGCGCTCCGCGCGAGAAGGGGCGAAAGCACGAAGCAAGGAAGGTGTGGAAGATGTGATGCTGGCCGTAAGACCGTTCGGATTTAATGCGTCATAGGAGGGTACAGAAGACGTGGACTTGTCGGCGCTGCCAGTCTTGTCTGATGAAAGTCTTGTAAGACGGAACACCTTTGCATCCGGGTTGAGACCGCTGCGATGTTTCTCATTCCTGGAAGTGGAGAACCATCCCTTGGAAGTGGACTCTCTGCCCTTCCTCGCAATTTCCCGCAAGTCATCCGGTCCGTGTGTCTCGTAAGGGGTGGTGTCGTGGTGCATAGACAACTGATCTTGGCTAGGCCGTCCTTGAGCATGACGAAAGTCAGACGAATCGTACTCAGATTCAACCACCAAAGAGTGGCCAGTGTATTCAACAGGCGAGGATGTCAAAGAACCGTTCTGGATACTGAACCCTCCCTTCCAATCTGCGGAGGGAGAATCGAGGACACTGATCAAGCTGCTTGGAATGAATGCTGCCGAAGGGGTTGGGGGATCGCAGAAAGGTGAGAATGGAGCAGCTTGTCCGGGTTGGAAGTAGCCATTATGGCCGTGACCAGGGCGAGGCGATAGTGATGTTGAATCAACGTGGGATGTGTCGTCATCAAAGATGGCATAACCCCCAGCACGATGAACTGGAAAAAGCGTTGAATTACTGTCCATGGTGTCGGGGAAACTGATGACGTACCCGAGGAGAGTCCCACAACATTCGGGGAACACAAAGTGTCCCTCGATTCTGATGTAATGTCGCCTCGAGCGGATTCTGGCCCCATCGAGGATGCCAGAGCATCATCTACGAAGACATCAAACGGGTTATAAGACAGAGACCGTGAAGAGTTTTCCGCTTTCCCATAGCTGTACTGGTGGACGACACTGCCGTTCCCAACGCCGGAGTGAGACGCATCGGTTGAATCGGGGTATACCTTGGCAAGCTGAACGCGGTGTTGTGCAGTACGGAGTCGAGACTTGCTCTGGTCGATCTTATCTTCCAGTTCCCGTGCACGGGTGTTCAGCGCAACAACGACCTCCTCTGCTACTCGCATTTCCCTCTTCTTCCCTTCCAACTCACAGATCAGTTCCTGTTCCTCTACTATGTCAGCATCATTGGGTTCGGCAGCAAGCACTGTATAATCATGTCCCATCCGTTCCTTCAGCCTTCGAATTTCCAGTTCCAATTCCTCCACTCTACGCATCGCGGAGTCCTTGGTGTTACGGGCAACTTTCATTTTCTTTTCTGCCTCCCGTTTGCTTGTCTCTGCCAAACGCCTGGTTTCTTCTAAAGTCTTGGTGCGAGCCCGACCATCCAATCGCTTTTGGTCTTCTTCTCGCCTCCTCGAACGGAGATCACCAAGCTCAGTCTCGAGCAAATCACGGGACTGGTTGGCGGTATTCTGAGCTTCCTGCAACTGGTTCTGAAGGTCATGAATAGATTCTTGCGTGGCCGATATCTGTCTCAAAACTTCTGCGATGGTCGGAGAATGATCGGATGTCCCAGAGGTAGAGGAAGTGCGAGAGATGGTGTGGGTAACCGGAGGAGCATGAACAGCGATACGCTTCTGGTCCGCAATCGAGTGGGACGTCTGCGGTACCACTGGAAGGAAATCATGGTGACGATGATCGGCATGTAAAGGGAGGGATGCAGACTTTGGTAGTGGTGGCGGCGAAGAATTACGATGCAAGGTGGAGCCGGACCGCTGAGTGGAACGTTCTCGATTACGAAGTTTGGGTGGTGATCCACGTAATGGCGGGCGAGGACACGGTGCAAACTTGGCGAATGGGAGGCCTAGTCAAGCGTCAAATGACAAGGACTTTTGGGTTTCTGCGAGGGACTTGCCATTATAATCGTGTAATTTGTCCAAGGCCTTGAAGCCAAGAATGCCGGAACTCCAACCTTGAGCGTCTTTGGGACGGATCGTGGTATCAGAATGCCAGGGCTCGACAAGACCACCACGCCACCAGCGTCCAAAGGCACCGATGAACCAGGAATCCGAAGAAACGAAGCCACCGGGTTCCGAGCGGTGGGGAGGGTTATTATGCGTAATGTTTGCGCGACGGCCACCTGCGGGGACTGCGGCACCTCGGGTTGTGGCAATTGTGCAAATGCCAAAGCTGTGGAGGACATGCATTGGGGTGCGGAGGGAGACGGAAGCACGGTTAGCGAAATGGAAGGGAAGCGTGGCACGATCTACTGTGGTATTGCGGTCCGAGCTGTGCGTGCGCGAACGAGAGAGGGTGCAATCGGATTCCGCTCCAGAATCATCTGCGAGATCATCCAAGTGACTCAAATGTTGGCGAAAAGACTGCTCGGTAAGATAAGTCCTAAAAGAGATTTCTGTCGGATTGGTGAGGTACGCTGATGGTGCGGATGAATGGGAGATGTGAGCAGGAGATGTGAGAAATAGAAGAGGAAAGAGATTGGATGCTCACCAAGGATGAGGACGACTGCGAGGACGACGAGGGCACAGATGAAGGATCGAAACCCAGGTCTAGTGTGTACGGACTGGTCCCAGATGCGGATGGGAGTCCATGGGGAGAGAAGGCTGAGACCGCCGACGGATAAGCTCATGAGCCAGAAGACAACGGTCGGGTGTGTTCGTGCAAGCCAAGTGGCCTGGTGAGAGGGAGGATGGGCGGTGTGATGGGTGTGATTGATTGCAGACACCGTTGCGAAGGGACGGTCGCGCCACAGACGAACGAAATCAGAGCTCGCCGTATCCGACGACGTCGACAAAGAAAAGACAGTCGAGGTGCAATCACGAACCGGAGTCGGAAAATTTGTACGTAAAATGTAGACAATTTCCCACTGCGCTACGACTGCTGGGCGGGCACACACCCAGCTGGCCAACACCCAGTCTTCTCTTCTTACCCCACGCTCTCCACAATGCGTGGCCACGGTCCAGGGCCTTATGGAGCTACCGTCTACCACACCCTGTCACGGATTCAGTGGGTCTACCCGGTCTCGTGTCGGTCCCGATAAACTGTCCTCACGTTACCCGACCATCGTGCGCTTTCGGGAGCGCAAAAAGTAAGTGTCCCAGGGAGGATTCGAACCTCCGGCTTCACGGTTTGCTATTCCACAACGTGATGATTTAACCACTAATCGACAAGGACGCGACATTGGTTTCTCGCCCTCGCGTATATAGCTAATGCTGCTCCGGGGTCATCGTGGACATGAAATTGGCGCCAACTGAACCAGAGAAGCCAGCTCTGCCAGGATTAGCAAGAGGGGAGATCCTATTGAACCGCCTATCCGTGCGAACGGACGGACGCTAGTTTTGATCGTGAACATTCAAGGGTGGCAGGGCCCGTTTTCCAAGAGTAGTACTTACCCAGGGCTCTGAACAAGGTAGTCGGTCTCGCCGCATTTATTGTTTTGATGCAGAAGCGACCGGTTACGATGCGCAATATACGCTGGAGAGAATTGTGCCAATGGCGGACGATAAGAAGATAACAACACAGACCAATCGCAGCGTAGCCCTTTTTACGTAAGCGTTCGCTGCCCTGTAACGGCAAGTCAGTGGCGTCCACAGCTCAAGTCCCAATGTATTAATCGGATAGTCCTCAACTTTTCTCTTCACCTTTCATCCACCAGCCCCCTGCCATGAGAAAAACATCGTACGTGGTCACTTTCGTCGCCGTCTTTGTCGTCCTTGTCATCGTACGTGCATTCGGATCACCCCTTTGCGCAGCCCTCGCTCACCCTTGCCCAAGAACGTTTTGTCTGCACGTCTCCCCGACTGGTTCGCCAGAAACCCGTGTTCTTAGCCAGTCACGAAACCTGACACCTTAGTTTGAAGGCTCGTCGCGACCTATAAATATGACGTCCCAAACGCAAAATCGACCGTTCGCTACGGATTGATGCAACGTTGCGAACGCTCCTTAGTCAGCATCCCTGGTCCAAGCAACGGACGTTTCGAATACTCCGAGTATGAATGTCGCCCTTTCCCTCTCAGGGTTCAAGACGGATGTGAGGACGAAAATCGTCTATCCTGTGCCGAATGGGTCTCCGCTCAATACTTTACCGAGCTCGGCATCGGTTTCGCTGGCATGGCCTTGGTGGCCTTACTCATCGGCGTAAGCACCCACTCCAGGCGCCGCAGGGTCTGGAGAGCTGTTGCAGGTCTAGTCTTGCTGCACGGTACGCAACTCTTCATCTCGCCGTGGGCATGGCACCGACCCTCCACAGCTGTCTTCCAGCTGGTCACATTCGCTCTTGTGACGGAGGTTTACAACAAGAACGCTTTTTATGCATTTGAACACGCTAAACCCGGTAAAGTATCTCTGTATGAGAAACTTGATCGGTATTCATCTGTTCCAGGACTGGGCTACGTGTTTAATGCGATCTCTTGGGTCGCCGGCTTCCTCGTCGGCGTCGCTGTCATTGTGACCGGTATTGCTGCTGACCGCGGCCACCAATGGGCTGCCGGGAACAGAGCTTATCGGCAGATCCGGGAATGAATGAGTGTTTTTCACGTTACAACATTTCTGCTAGATCCTAGGTCTTCTCCCCCCTATTTTATTTTTGACTACATTGAATCATTGTACATGTGTCGAACGCTCGTCCATACCTTTGTCTTGGATTGAGCCAGCGTCAAATCCATTTCGTCGACGATCACCAGTTGCTGCAGTAATCCCAACAAAAATACCAATAGATTTCATTCATTAACCAATGCAAACTCTATGTAAACTCTATATAAAGGTGCCATTAGACTCGTCATAGCCGCTCGTCAGGGTAATCTACTTTATCGTATAGCCGTAGTGTTTCGTTCCAATCTCTTTTCCTCCTTCTCCGCACCGAAAAGTATTTGGAACCACTTTCCCACCTACTTTTGACTCGGCCTTTCTGTTGACCCCCGCTTTCCAGGAAGTCTCTCTCCGGATTTTGCGGGAGACCCAAGGGTCCTACTGCCAGGTCCATGATACGTGAATGTAGATCATCCCGTGTTTCGCGTAGTGCCTTCAATGTAATTGGACCCACCCAGAGTAGACGAAACAAAGCGGTGAACGCCCTGAAAGCCGAAACGGCATCCTCCAACCATCTCAACGTCATCCACATCAATGCTGGTACCAGAAACACGGTGATCGTTGCAAAGGGGAGTGTGAGCAGGACGGATGAAATCCAGACAGATATTCCCGACAGCAAGCCGTACACGAGCTTGTATTGGGCAATTTCGTCCCACGTGTCCCAGATGGGCCCGCTCTTCTTGAAATTACGTACGCCGTAAAAGGTCGTGACGAAGACCGGCGCCCACAATACAAGTCCGGGAAGGGAAATGGATATCAGACAGAGGAACCAGGTAAGACGGATGAGCATTCGAAATATGATCGTACGCCGGTGTAACGGTCGTCGAATACGATCGTCCTTGAGGCTCCAATATGCAAGCTTATCTTGATACCTCTGTGGGATATAGTAAACGAAAGGAGTCGCTTGTCCAGCGAAGCGCTGATTACCTTTAACTCATCACGTAGTGCATTAATCTCGTCGTCTTCCTTCTTGTGCTGGTCAGAACCCTCGCCTTTTGCTTCGGACAGCTTGAATGCTTCGACAAAAGTTCGCGTTACGCGCACAAAGTCCCCTAAAGCCATCGATGTCCCTAATGGGGCATAGATACGAGCAGCAAGCTTGGCAGATCGAATTAGATCCCAAGAAGGTGCGTCAATAGTTTGAGAACCAATCAACTGATGCATCCGTGTTGTGACGTCTCGAATGCATCCGAAGTCCACAGGGGCGAGAAGCTCTGGGTTATCCTATACAAACAAAATTTAGGACAAAGAAGCACGAAGAAAACATCCTCGCACGTACCCTTGGTGTGAACTTCATGCGAGGATTAAAAGTAACCAGTACATCGGAGCGGAAATGTTGTCGATGCCTTTTAAAGTTGATCGACGAGTAGAAGTTGGTCACACAGAACTACTTACATATATGTGATGGAACAGGTGAGAATGGATATGGAGAAATCGGGATTGTCGCGATTTCGGGTGAGAACATCAGAGACGAGTCTCGCGACTGAAATAGATACCTCAGCGATTGTGGTCGGTAGGGCCATGGACGGACGAACCACCGGTTTTCAAAGGAGCTATAGTGGGATGATAGCGGCTCATGCCCTCTGGAAACAAACACACAGCGTCGCCTGCTTCGAGCGCCTAGAAGGTAGAGGTGAGTTGCATTGCACCCGCGGACCAAGGGTGGTTGGATTTTACTTCGATGAGTTTTTCCATCACCTCGGAGTTATCAACATCACCTTCAGGAAAGTCCTTGCGTCTCTTAATGGGGACAGTTCCGGCAGACTCGATAAGCCAACTAGTGAACGTCTTACGCCCGAACTGGGTAGACTTGGCGGTCAGACGCAGCATATTGCGCACCTAGCGGATTCGGCTCAGTAGAGGGATATCGGAGTGATTGCTCATGATTACCCCAGGGGGAATGGTGGTGACAAGGATGCTATGGTAAGAGGGAATGTTGTAAATAAAGACTGAATGGGGTGAGGGCACACATACAGGGCATCGGTCAGTGAGTTGCTGTGGTTTGCACACACGACGCTGGAATTAGATTAAGGCCGCCGCTAGGAACTGGACACGGTGGAACTTCCCGCACCAAGGTTCTCCGGTCTTGGGTATGTATTCAGTATTCTCCACGACTATCGCTCCATAGAAAATCTTGAGGACAAAATGAAAGAGAAGGCTAGCAGGTGGTTGAATGGGAGCGTACGGAGGGGAGAAGGAGGTACAGACCGAACGAAAATGTACGACCAGGGAGTGGGAGAACCCTTGGGCATGAGGGTGTGAGTTTGAGATCAAGCTGTGCAACTCCATAATTCAATCTTGACCTGATACGAGATCTGCTAGTACAATGGAGACTGCGTTGGCAAAAATTCGACCGCACACGTCTTCTTCTCTTCCCCATCAAAAGACACCCGCAACGCTCCTGCATGCACTCGAGTCCACCTTGGCAGAGGCGCACACAGATCGCACACCGACCGCCTACTTCGCCGCACTGATAACTACCCTTGATGGCACTTTGCAAAAGAAAGACACCGCGCTGGGCGACGGTGACATTCTACCAGCCGTTCTCTACCTGCTTGCATTGGTAGCACCTTTCGTTCCCCATCTGGTTATCCAGTCAAATCTGAATACCCTTCTCTCTCTCACCGCACCGTTATTCCCCTCTCTCTCAGACCATGCCCCTCCGCTAAGATCCCAGCTCAATTTGTACAACTCCATTTTCCATGCTCTCGACCGGTCGCAATTGGACACGTCAGTCGTGCGCCAATCCTTTGCAACCGTTCTGCAACTGTGCATAGATGGCCGACCAAAGGTGCGCAAGCGAGCCGTCGATCTAGTCGACGAGGTATTGTCAAATCCACCAAGCCCACTTCTACGCCATCCCTATGCCGAGCGTGTCGCTGAGTGGATGCAAAATTCTCTTCATCAAGCCAGCTCTGGCGTTTTACCAAAGTCAAAATCCGCTACCAAGGAATTTTCGGTTGACAATGCCATCCGTCTCCTTGCTTTGTTGCGTCCTATTCTACCCAATCTCCCACTCGATGTGAGCGCTACGTTCCAGTGCTCGAATTCACCCCTGACTGGCAAGAAAAGGTCATTCCACCCATTACGACCATCCTTCTTACTTTACCTAGACTTGGCAACCCATATTTATCACAGTCTTCTTACTCAATTCTTTCCGACTTACTCTCGGCCTCAGTCAACTTAGGTACTCAAAGCAGTACAGAACAAATCCTCGCAGTGCTGAGTGCCGTGCTATCGTCCCCACCCCTAAAGTCGGACATCACCGTTGCTCCATCGTGGTTGCGAGTCCTAGGGGACGTCATGCTTGCTTGTCGCTCTGCAGATCCAGAGGCGTCATCACAGGAATTCATCAAAGTTTGGAAAACCATGTGGTCCTTCTTCGAGACAAGTCATGCGCAAACACGGAAAGCTGTTGCACAAGCACTTGAATCGCTCGTCCAATGCATCACATTGCCTATGGCTCGCACAGCCGTGGTGGATGCACCAGATGGTAAATCACCCATCACGGTCGCTGTTGCGCAAATCACGAAGGCTTTGGACTCCTTGGCCTACGCGTCGGCCATCCCAGAGTTATTGCATGTCATATCCTCGCTCATCTTGAACCTCAACATGCGCCTCGAAACCGGCAAATCGACTCTCGCAGCCGAGATACTGCTCTTACCACTGGTACAGAAAATCACCGACCTTCGGATTCAAAATTCTTTTGAACACAAGGAGGCTGCAGATAGTGTCTTATCGACAGCGATGAGAGTTATGGGACCTGCCGTCGTGCTCGAGGCGATGCCGCTGAACCTGGAGCCCCAGGATCGGTTCGTTATTATCCTGCTTTTTTTGCGATTGACAGAACTCTTTTGCAGTCAAGCAGGACGCGAACCCCGGGCTTTCTTGTTACCAATGCTTGCCCAGCCACATCCTTCTCCCTTGGGACACTTCGTTTCTTACTTCGTTCCTCTGAGCGAACGGATGTTTAATCTTCAAAACAAGGCCGAGGCCGATGGCAGACAATCTGAGGCAAAGGTCTGGAATGTGCTCATTTCCCAAGTTTGGGTGGGCTTCGCAGGGTATTGCCACGCGCCCCCGGACGTTAAAAATGCGAGTACTCAGATATCATACCCCTCTATCACCTTTTATCTGATGCCCTACAGGCGCTCACTCCGGCTTTCTCTCAACTTTTATCTCAAATATTGTACACACAACCCGAGCTTCGACTCTCAGTGCTCAAGGGCCTCAAGTCTTTGGTTGAATCTAGTCTCGCCGTATCACAAGCTGATCCCGAATATTCTACTGAAACCTCCGTTGTGGGAGGTTCCATCACCCGCGAAGAAGCGATTCAGAACGTTGCTTTCCTGAAAATGCAGGTGGAGAGTTGGTTCGCTGTGTTCTTCAACGTTTTTGGCAGTGTCGAGAGGGAAAGCAGGGACCTTGTTGGAGACGCCATTATTGTCTGGGCAAACATCGCGGATCCTGGGGAAATCTCGAAAGCATATCGCAAAGTCGTTGAGCTGTTCCGGCAGAACATTCAAAGGCTCACTGCTGCACCAGACGTGCAGCAGAACGCAAATGTGACCACCATGACACAAGACCTACTCATACTCCTCTTGCCTTCCCTAGAAGCACAGGAAATGATGTCCCTCGTGCAGATCTGCATGACCAACGAAGTGCTGTGCTGCAGGGACAACGGCGTACAAAAACGAGGCTACAAAATTCTAGCCAAGGTATTCAGCAGCGGGAAGGTACAAATTGAGACGCTTGCAACTCTACAGCAACTTGACTCTTTCACTGCGGGTCTTTCACCTGCTGCTAAAAAGGATCGTTTCGTGTTACTGGCCAACCTCATACCAAACATACTACCAACGTCGCTACATATCATCCCATCTCTAATTCCCGAGGCCGTGTTGGGCACCAAGGAACCATCTGAAAAAGCTCGATCTGCTGCCTTCGAGCTGGTCGTGTGTATGGGTCAAAAAATGAGTAAGGGCGGTTTAGTTCAGAGACAGATGGTCGATGGCATGGATGAAGACGTTGCTTCTGAAGGTTTGCTTTCAGATAATCATATATGTTTCACCATTTCATGTACACCACCCAGCAAACGCCAGCATTAACGAGTACATGACTATGGTTGCCGGTGGGCTGGCTGGGGCAACACCCCACATGATTAGCGCAACTGTGACCGCAATCTCGCGACTCGTCTTTGAGTTTAAAGGTATGGACATGACATGCTTCACATGCACACATTCTGCTGATGTACTACGCCGTGCAGATACCATCACTCCACAGATGCAGACCGAAATCTTTACGACTCTTCTTGTTTTCTTGTCTTCTTCTAATCGTGAAATAGTCAAGTCTACCCTTGGTTATGTCAAGCTGGCGGTCCATACACTGCCCGCCGACCTACTCCGGCCACACCTAAGTAATTTAGTCCCTGCACTTCTAGCGTGGTCACACGACCACAAGAATCACTTCAAGGCAAAAGTACGCCACATTTTCGAGCGGGTGATACGACGCTTTGGATGGAACGACGTGTATCAAGCTGCCGGTGAAGAGCAGGCCTCCAAGGTCCTTGTAAACATTAAGAAACGGAAGGAAAGGGCCAAGCGCAGACGGGCTCGCGAAGAGGAAGAAGAAGGGGAGGAGGTAGTACGCCCTTGCGTCATGTTTATCAGTTACTGATCAGTTTCTCAGGTGCCCTCTGGAAAGGTGGCGATGGGTGACGCTTTTGAAGATGTTCTCTACGGAAGTGAGAGCGAGTTCGGTGAAAGCGATGATGAAGGGCAAGCACAACGCGGGGGTAGCTCCAAACGCAAGGGTGACGACCACGGTTTACGCCTTCGCGTGGACGACGACGAACCGATGGATCTTCTGCAGGGCGCTGTCTCGCGAATTACAAGTTTGTATTACGCGAACTTTACTGGGTCTTGCTGATATGCCTGTCACACAGACGCGAAAACTGATCGCAGGCGAAAACCTGGGCAGGATGCCAACCGTTTCAAAACCGACGAGGAGAGTGGTAAACTGGTCGTTCCTGCAGAAGAGTCCGATTCGGACATCGAGGTCAGCGCTCGCAAGGCTGCCAAAAACGTTGGAGGGAACGCATATAGAGAAAGTGTCACGTCCGCGGATGGCTTTGCGCGCGGACCCAACGGACGCATCAAATTCAATAAAGATACGAAGAAGCGCAGACGAGAGAACGTGGATGACGATGGAGATATTGAAATGGCTGATGCCGAGGCACCAGCGAAATCAAAAACGAACAAACGACGTTCGGAAATCAAGCTTGGACATGAATTCAAGGCGAAGGTATGCTATCTGTGAAGATGATTTGTATTGGTGGTCTCAATGGCAATATTGATGTACAGAAAGCGGGAGGTGACGTCAAAAGGGGGAAACTCGATCCCTACGCTTATTTACCTCTATCTCAAGCTGCGACAAGAAAAGGCCGCGATCGGATCAGGATTGCTGGAAAACGGTGACACTCGTATATCTAGATAACTCTTGTTGAAGTGTAACGCACAGAGACTGTTAACCGTATAGTGTCTGGTCATGTGGCGTACCAAAAAGACCATGAGCCCATGCCGTTGGTTGTGTCCAGGTAGATATAACTGCTGTACTCCCCAATGCCTTGGCTGCCACCGTAGCGAGGAGTTGTGCATCCGACCTGTTGTCTCCCTCCATAGCGTACTGCAATAGACAGACAGTTGGTATCTGCCATGAATCGGGAATGGATGATAGCAGCCTGTGAGCGATACCGCCACCCGGAATGAATGGCACACGCCAGGAACTGCCCTGATCTCGAGGTAACGGGGAAGAATAAGGAGGGACTGGTAAATCTGCGAGAGAAGCGAGTGGACCTCCAGTTAGGGGTGGAGATACTGGAGGTTGAATAAACGTCGTTGGTGTGCTATGGGAGAACCGCCACTGAGACAAAGACAATTACTAGAGATCCTTGGGTACTTACTGCATTTGGGGATCCGTTCTATCAGTCGTGTCGACCCCTCCCATGAAGATCACTGCCGATGCGCCAGAATGGCGAATGAAGTGGAGGAGAGCGTCGGTAAACTGTTGCTTGAACGACTGCCAAAGATGATGACTGGGCAAGAAATGTCGTCTACCGGTGCCGGCCTACCTTGAGCACAGGAGAACGCTGCTGGATGACCGCGATCTTGCTGTTCACGTCACCGAATACTATCTGGGACTCGTCCAGATGTCTCGACAGGCCGCAGAGGCAACGACTTACGTTCAATGGGAGTAGTCAAGCCGACAGCGCCGTCCTCGCGCGCACCGACTACTGGAACCAAATGCTTTGGATCGAATATGCCAATGCGATCTAGCTTGAGTGACGCGATGAGTAGATCAGCGGCTAGTTGTGCTACATTCCCGACAGATACTACAGGCTGTGTGCGACCGTAAGATCCACTCAAAGGAGATGGCATACTACTCACCACAAGGAGTATCCTCCCCGAGAGCTTGTACGTGGTACTGATTGGTCGATAAAAAGACATGCTGAACCAAGGTGACGGTCTCCGCCGGAGAAGTAACACACACCACGCCCGATTACCTTCCGAGCAGACAAAAACTCCCGTGGTCTCTGGTAGTATATCGGATAGTACATCCGCCTGTCACTTATTCACTGCGACGCGGAAGAGCGGGGTTCGACTCCCCGCCAGAGAGTGATCTCTGCCGTTTCCTTCATTTTTGTCTCTGGGCAGTATCTATGAAATGCGCTAGCATGCAGCTTCGTAGCATTCCTATGGCATACAACTGTACCAGTCTACGACACTATTTCAGCTTCTCCACCATCTCAGGCACAACCTCGAAGAGGTCTGCCACAAGCCCAACATCAGCTACCTGGAATATTGGAGCGTCGGGGTCCTTGATAATGTTAGACAGTGTTATATCAGAAAGCTGTGATTTACCTTGTTAACGGCAACAATGAGCTTAGAGTCTTTCATACCAGCGAGATGTTGGATTGCTCCCGATATTCCAAGTGCCATGTACAACTCGGGCGCAACGACCTTGCCGGTTTGTCCTACTTGCAATGAGTTGTCTGCGTAGCCCGCATCAACAGCTGCCCGTGAGGCGCCGACTGCTGCCCCCAGTGCATCGGCAAGTGGGTACAGGGTGGCCTGGAATGTCTCGGCGTTTTTGAGTGCCCGTCCACCAGACACCACTCGGCTGGCAACCCCCAAGTCGGGACGATCGGATTTACTTAGCGAAGTGGAGATGTGGCTTGATGGGGAGTCGGAAATTTCTACGGGATCAAGGACCTTTGTTTCTGCTTCTGCTTCACCTGATACAGCAGCGGGGAATGCGGTCGACCGCACGGTGAAAAACTTGATGGGTATTGAAGACGGTGCTCGAACCGTTGAGATTGCATTTCCTGCATAAATCGGACGGGAAAACGTCGTACTGTTGGAGGAAATATCATGTTCGACCGACGTGATGTCAGACACAGCCGGAACATCAAGTTTTGCAGCGACTCGAGGGAGAATGGATTTAGCGGACGAGGAGTGTGCTGATACGACGTGGGTAAACGGGGAATTGCCGGAAAGGACCTTCTCCAAGAGTGGGGCGACAATTTCCGGTAATGGCGTGGAGTACTGCGGGGAGGCAGAGTGGAGCACAGTATCTAGGCCCTTTATCCTGCAATGATGCGCGGGTTAGTAGACGATGTGAGAGTGGAAAGGACAGACATGCTTCTTTGCCTTGTCTAATACGCTCGAGACTTGGTCCGGGGCACCTGCAAGGAGACCAGTCACCTTGCCACCAAGTTGGGAAGCGGCGGTCAATGCAGAAAGGGACGCAGAGTCGAGTTCGCCGTCACGATGCTCCAAGAACACTAGCGCATGTGGTGATGGAGACGTGGCATAACTTCTGAGGAGCGTCCTGCTCAACACTGCTGTTCCGATGCGGAGCATGATGAGGAACTTAACGAAACAGCCGGGCACGCTTTGGGTTCCGTCTCCGTGAACACGTGATTTGATCTTCCTGTAACCGCCGTGTCCGTGTCCGCGTCACTCTTCATGAACATTCTTTGCAAATGTCATTACAAGGCTTGATATCTGGCTCCGAGTGCGCCGTGCCTTCGAATCCGTTGGCCCAAGTCCTCAAGCACACTGAAGGCGACAGGAGCTTGCAACAGGTGTGTACTCTCCAGGACCATCTGGGAATCAGACACTCGATACTCTTGGTCAGGATCGGGTCGGAGGACCTTCATCGTCTCGGGTACGATGGTCTCTTTCATTTCTGCGATCTTCGCTCAAGTGTTCATACAGTTACAACATCTGCCGGGGAGTGCGCCAGCTCAAGCGGCAGAGCAAGATGTCGAGATGGCAAGGCAGTTTTTCGGAGGACCGATGGCGTCTTCGGCCCCGTCTCTTGCACTCACGTCCCCAGGCCCCCATGCCGAATTTTCCCGCTTGCCCGAGGTCAGTGCAAGGTTCGATCTCAACCAAGTCTGGGCCAGGGGGATACCGCAGCAACCACGACCGACGTTCCGTGACAGCACAAGCAGAATCCCGTGGGCTTCTGAGTTCGGTGGGGTGCACAACAAAACCATTCCAGGACCTTCCGCACAGCAACCGGGGCAACAAATCTCGGATGGTATGTAGTAGTACCAAATGTTTGCTTTGGTGCAGTTTCTGAGACCGAATCAACAAGTACAACGCCCTTACACGAGTCTTGGTATTCCGTACAACTATTCTATGCCTACGAGCATGTATGGATCCAATTTAATTGGCCCTGCTTTGTACCAAGGCCTCAACCCCGCTCTTCACACCATGTCATCGGATAAGGGAAAGGCCAAGGCCCAGGACGCGGACTTTGATGCTGCATTTGCACAGGCTGCTGCCTCCCTTAGAATCACGGACACGGATAGTTCCGCAAGGATCGTGGAGTTGGAGACAAGTTCTACTCTCGTTGAACCGATATCTGAAGATGCCAAAGCTACTACAGAATTCTCCGAGTTAGTCTTCATTCTTTCAATTAAAATTTCCTGTACGCGTGTCTTGCTGTGACCTCACAGTTCATCAGGGTCTGGCAGCATTTACAAGAATCTGATGTACCGCCGAAAGTTGAAGATTTAGCGAAGTGGGAATCGGAATTCAACCAGTTCATGACAGCCCAGCGCGAAGAACTAGAACAAGATTATGGCGGGGTGATGCAAAATACATGGGAGAGCGGAACAGGTGAATTCACCGAAAACGTGAATCCCAAGTTCGATGAGCTCGGATACCCAATTTTAGCTGATTATGTCTTTGGTGAGGCTCACTTTGCGTTTCTTCGCCCGTACCGTTGTTGAAGTTGAATCAGAGAAAAACAATCCGTTCCTGCAACCCTCCACATCCATCCGATCTCCGTTGAGCGAGGCAAAGGCACTCTTGGAACGCAATGGATCATTGTCGGAGGCTGCGCTGTTATTAGAAGCTGCCATACAGACAGGTGAATTTGGTGATCGTGGATACGAGGCCTGGATACTTTTAGGAGAGACAAGAAGTATGGATGAGCGCGAGGAACAGGGCATGCGCGCTCTTATGGAAGGAGTTCGGAGGGCAGAAGCCGCTGGCGCGGACGGGGCGGGGATGTTGGTACGAACACGCATTTCTCGTAAAGTGCTGATGAGGTCCATTGATCTTTTCTAGTCGCTTGCGATATCATTCACCAACGAGTCATACGACCGAGCATCATACCATATGCTCTGGCGTTGGTTGCGTGCGCAGTTCCCGACGTTCCCGATACATGATGACGTCGAGAAAGCCGTCCGGTCTCATTCGACATGGGATTCTCATGATCGCCTCACTGATGTCTTTCTGTCCCTCGCAAGACAGCAATATGATCAAGGTGTAGTTGATCCTGACGTCCAGGTGGGACTCGGTGTCCTGTTTTATAACAGAGGAGAATATGATCGTGCGAAGGACTGCTTTGAGAGTGCATTGTCTCAACGTCCTCAGGTGGGTTTCGCGCATTTTTTGGAATATCGTCAACATTGACCGTCCGTAGGACTATCTCCTGTGGAACCGGCTTGGCTCGTGTTTATCCAATGGTAGTAAGCCAGAAGAAGCTCTGGGTGCATACAGAGAAGCGCTAAGTCTCCGTCCAACGTATACCCGGGCGATCTACAATGTCGGCGTTGCCTGTGAGTAAGACAACATTGTTTTCTTGGAAAGTGTTGATGGCTGTACAGGTCTCAATATCGGTGCTCACAAAGAAGCCGCGGAGCATTTTCTTAGTGCCCTACATTTGCAGGAGTCAACAGGAGATAAACAAACGAGTGATCAACTTTGGTTTACGTTGCGACGCGCCTTTTTACAGATGGTAAGCCAACCCGTTATCACTGTTCTTTTCCCTCATGACATCCATCCAAAAGAACCGTAACGACCTAGCAGACTTTGCTAGACCCGAGAATCACTCTACATTGGACATTTTCCGGCAGCACGGCTTCGATTTCTAGACAGGCAGCTTGGCTGGTAGCTTGTTGGGACAACGTGTATCAGTGTATATATAGATTCACAAGTTGGTGAGCGCGTGGTCAGATCTCATCTGTGACCTCGAAGGTGCATGAGCTAGATAGCGTGTCTCCGAATGATAGCGGGTCCGCCCCTATACATTACTTCAAGTTTGTTACCTTGTTTACAAGGCCACTGGGGAGAATTATGGCTGTGTAGTTCCCCGTGCGAGTTTCCTGTTGCATAAGGATGCACTTGTAAACAAGGTTCACGCGCACGTTCGGCCATCTCACAGCTTGCCTTCCAGACGCGCAGCGAATATGAGACTCGACTCGACTCAGTTCCAAGCCTTTCATCAGTGATCACTCGATATTAAATCTCCATGTCATCCACTGATGTAGAGGATTTCGCGTGTTTTTTGCTCAGTCGCCGATTGATCAGCTTCCCCATGGTCTTTACCATCACAGCAGTAGTCTCCGATAGGCGGACCAACGAGTCTGCCAACTTTCCCTTTGGCCAGTCATGAAATTTTCGTTCTATTCTCCAAGTCGGACCGGGGGAATTTGGTCAAGGGATTTATGCGATGGCCCTGCCATCACATTCCAGTTGCACGGGAAGCCGCCGTGGGTGTGATGGGTAGTTGAATCTAATTAATCTGGGACCATCCTGGTCATGGGGTACTCTAGCGAAACGATACCCGGACCGGTCTAGACATTATAAGTAGGGCATCACACACTCCGCCCTTTTGAGTCCGTACAACGATCAGATCGATCATGTCCGGCGTTGAGATGTAAGTTCTTAATCTTTCACTCCAGATCAACAACCAACCAGTCGGCCACTAGTCACACCGTTTCCAAACCCTTGGGAACTTCCAGCAATGTCAAGCTCAACAAATTCTCTTGTCAGTTGACGCAAGACAAGGTGGGCGTTCACCGTGACATGACAGGGGTCACTAACTAGTGCATGCAAGGCCCGGGGTGGAGCTCAAGCCATGCGTTCGTTGTAGTATGTATCCCTTCCAGATGGTATATCCTAACATCTCGCTCGCAGTCTACGCCACTGGCTTGACCGAAGAGGATATGAACAAGCCGCAGGTAAGTGTGTGTTTTCAAGGACTAGCACATCATCTGACTTTTTCTGGTAGATCGGTGTCTCTCCAATCTGGTGGGAGGGTGAGTGTGAAATATTGTGTCGGAAGGCAATGATCCGATTACCATCAAGGGAATCCGTGCAACATGCACCTTGTGAGCTCCGCCAACTGTCGTCTACAAGTGACTTGGGCTGATTTTTCGACAAAAAGCTCGACCTCGCGAAAAAGGTCAAGGAGGGTTGCAAGGAGGAAGGCCTCGTTGGCTTGCTCTTCAATACCATCGGTGTTAGGTCTGTCATTACAGTGCAGTCTCCTCGATGACATTAATCTCATCATGATTTCTAGCGATGCAATCACTATGGGTACTGATGGCATGTTTTATGCATTCCCGTGACGTGTATTTCCTCATCCCGTCTTTACAGGTATGCGTTACTCGTGCGTATTCGCTGGATGGTTAAGGCTATATGGGGAGTCTTGGTTGACTTGAGTCTCCATAGGCTGCCTAGTCGCGACCTGATTGCAGACTCTATTGAGGCTGTGAGTCACTTTCTGAAAAATCTGTTTAATGTGGCTAACAACGAAAGAAGGTCACGTTGGTGAGTTGAGCAATGTTTGCTGTGGTAATGCTGGCTCGCGAACGCGAATTCGCCTTGTTAGGCACAACATTACGACGGCAACATCTCCGTCCCCGGATGCGATAAGAACATGCCTGGTGTTTTAATCGCTGCCGCGCGTCACAATCGCCCCACCATCATTGTATATGGTGGAACCATTCAAGTGGGTACTCGCCATGTCGATTGTCCCTCGATGGGATTCAAGAAGGGTGGCACTGTTAACATCTCAGACGCCTTTGAGTCATACGGTACAAAGGTCTTCATTTTGTTCTTCTTTCGTGATACCCACGGTTGTCAGGTGCATATGCGGTCGGTCTCATCAATGACGAGGAACGGTTTGACGTGGTCAGGCATTCCTGCCCCGGCCCGGGTGCTTGTGGTGGGATGTACACGTGAGTTGATTCATCTCGATGTTTTCGTTGTGCGTGAGCCCTATTATGATGACGCAGAGCAAACACCATGAGTTCCGCTCTCGAGGTTTTGGGAATGTCCTTGCCATATTCTTCTAGTACGCCAGCGACCTACCCAGGTGAGTAAAGGTTTCCCGAGTCGAAGATGGTGATTCATCCTCTGTCCACAGAAAAAATTCAGGAGTGCTTCAGGGCTGCGAAGTATATGAGGCGTCTGCTCGAGCTGGACTTGAAGCCCAAGGACATTCTTACTCGCCAGTCGTTCTTGAATGCAATCACTATCGTCAACATCCTTGGTGGATCAACCAATGCAGTGCGTCTCCCAAATCTCTATATTTCGTGCGTCTGATAACGAGAAGGTACTCCACCTGCTCGCCATTGCACGAGCTGTTGACATACCTCTCACCATCGATGACTTCCAGCAAGTCTCCGACAGAACGCCTTACATTGCTGACCTCAAGTACGCATACAGTCGGTCCTGTAAAGTTTATTGGACTGATCATAACTTAAGGCCTTCTGGAAAGTACTACATGGAAGACGTGCACAAGATTGGAGGAATCCCGGCTCTGCTTAAATACCTTCTTAAACACACTAACCTGATCGATGGTAGTCAGATGACCGTCACGGGAAAGACACTCGCAGAGAATCTCGAGGATGTATCAGAACTTGACTTTGAAACGCAGGACATCATCAAGAGAGTGGAGAACCCAATCAAACCGACGGGCCATTTGACGATTTTGCGCGGAAGCTTGGCGCCTGGAACTGCTGTCGCTAAACTGACTGGTAAAGAAGGTTTGAGGTTTGAGGTCCGTCTTTGCGTTCTATATGAGCCCAGAGTCCAATTTCTTAATCGGAGATAACAGGGCGTTGCAAAATGCTTCGACAGGTGAAGTATACCCCGAGGCTCCGCAGTAAAGGCTAAATTCGTCACTAGCGTGCACGACTTCTATCCCACCCTCGAAAGAGGAGAGATCAATCCAGGCACTGTCCTTATCTTCAGATACCAAGGCCCGAAGGGTGGACCTGGGATGCCTGAGGTTCGCTATTCGGTCTGTTTACCTTACATGTTTCTAAGCTTTCTTCTATAGATGTTAGGTGAATTTGGGAGGGTGACCCGCTCCAATTGTTCTCTCACCGGGTTTGATCACAGGACCCACCGCTGCTTTGATGGGAGCTGGTCTTGGTAACTCGACCGCTCTTATTACTGATGGACGTTTCTCAGGGGCGTCCAGAGGATTTATCATTGGTGTGTCGCATCTGAGCTTGGAGTTGCGCTTGAGGTATATATGACCACTTTTACCAGGTCACGTTGTCCCTGAAGCCATCTTGGGTGGCCCTATCGCTCTTGTCAAAGATGGTGATCGCATCATCATAGATGCGGCATCGCGAACTATCAGTTGGCTAGTAGGAGAGGATGAGAAGGCGGCGCGCAGGGAAGAATGGGAGGTTTCGGGTAAGAGCGCCCTGAAAGAAAGGAGAGGTATTCTGTACCGATATGCAAGGGACGTCGCTGTGAGTAGTGTTGACGCTTCTTGTTTACCACGCGTTGCTGATTTAGTCGCGAAAGCCGGCCAGCGAAGGCGCATACTGTGACTAATCCCCCGACGGTGCCTGTGTGTAAATCATTTGTGTGTAACAGTCCATCTAAGCGTAGTTGTGAATTTGTAACTCTGACGACGAGATGTCGCACTCCATCACTACAACTGTTTCGTATATTCTCAACAAATACTCTCGTTCTTGCCCATCTGCTATTGGCACTCAGGCTCCAGTCGAATCTGAATGGCAGCATTTTACGAATCCAGTCATGAGGATCATCCTGGAGGCCAAAAAGTCACTGTCCGGACAACTGGTCTCTATGCGCCTGAGGATATTGTGGAGCTTGCATACAGAGTCCAATGACCTGCACGTTGATCAGAGGGAAGTCGTCTTTGTGAGCAACAGTTCATATTGTTCGTGAATAGGTTTCGCAAGATTCGTCTGATTGCTGTTCGTCTTAGGAAGACTTGGAGCTACTGTCCTTTTCGTCTTTGCCGACATTCCAACCATCCGTCGCACAACCAGACCAGAGCCTTCCTCTGAAGGCAGTATATCGTGACGCAGTGGTCGGCATCCGCTACTTGCATCCAAAGATAATTCCTCCCGGTTCTCAGCCAGCGAGTTACCATACTGGTCACGACTCATGGTTACCTGATTCTGATCTCCTGTTTGCCAGACGTACCGTCGCTTCCAGATCACGTTCAAGGATGCGCTCGACGCATCACAATGCATCGACGCTATCAAGTCTGTCTGTCCCTGCAAGGCGAACCCCCATCCGACGCATATCAATCGGCATTCTGCAATGCTCTCGGCCCCGTTGACGCGGGCCGCGACGACCGTACCGCGTCCTACGCTTGTGCGGTCCGTCGGATTGACTGAGCGTCAGAACACCATATCGACGCCCGTTGATTCTAGGCTGATCCCGTCAACTATGCTTGGCCACCCTCCAAAGAACCAAGCTTTTTCTATCGCACCTTCCTCCGTGGCGACGGGTCTGTCATCGGATGACAGTGCTTTTGTGACATGCTCCGAGGCATCCCACGGAACGGACACGCAGGTGGACCGTTGGAAAGATGGCCTGCTCAAAGGCCGTGGTCGTGAGACGGCTCAAAGTTCCTTGCCGACTTCATCACAGCCTTCATCGTCAGATCAAAGCATAGCCATGCCTCCACCCCCTGTCCCACGACGTGCGATGCATTCTGTCGATGTAATGACGCGGGAGCCGTCAAGATCGGCGAACGAGGGCGATGAGAGATCACAGCTTCTTACATCTCTGAGCGAGCATCCCTCTCTGTATGAACTATCTCGAACTGATCTGGAAACTCTCGTTAATCAGGTCATTCGAGAGGAAGGATTCCTCCATCTGGTAACATGAATGCGCGTCATGGCAGTACCCCACAACTCACGACATTATTCCCCTAGCTCGAGTCCCTCGACTCCTTATGGAGGGTCAAGGGATTCCTTGGTCGTTAACCGACAGAGCACTGTGCGATACAATCTTCATGTCTCTGCTTTACATTCCAACTATATCTTCTATTCAACATGCTAGCTTGCACGTGAGGCATGAGGAACATCCTAGGGTGCTTCGAGTGATGTGCCAGCGACCTGCAATTCGTGCACACTCTCGAGACCCACCGCTCGAAGGATTCTGCCGATTCCCTCCTTTTTCATAGTCTCTAGTTCTGACTCACTCTTAGCAAGCAGCATGCCTGCGAATCCGAGTGAATTAACGCCGACTACTTCCTGCGTCTCTTCGACCTTGTAGGCTTCGTGACGCCGGGGTATCAAATGCATGTGTTCCAAGGTAAAGATGACGTTGTAAGAAGGAGAACCGGGGGGATAGTCGGGATCGTGTCGTACGGTTGATATAACCAGGTCGAGAAGCGACAAGAAGGGGGGAAAGAGTACTTGGCTCAGCTCGGCTATGGAAAGGTTGCCCGAGAGAGAGGGAAGGCGGAACACATGATTGGCATAGGGCAGCGAAGAAATCGCAAAAGGTTTCCCTATGTGCGATTCCTTCAGTTTTCTTTTGTCGTCGTCATAGCTGAATTCAATTACCGGAAACCTCGAGCTTAGTTTTCCTAGCCAATCGTTCGGTGGGTGGACCGTCGTTCTCAACTTCGATGAATTGGATATGCTTGTGTGATTGGCTCGCACCGCTTCTTGACCCACCTGGTACACAAATTGCTCGGGCTAGTGCCCCCCGGTTGGATCTTGAGAAGGAACACTTACAATTGTAAAAAGCGATGAGATGTTTGTTCGCCTGTCGAGCAGCGAGCAAGAGTTGATACGTCTGGACTAAATCCTGGGGCAAGAGGGGCGAAGTCTGTGGCTGAAATTCTTTGATCACGGTTGAATAGACGATCTCGAACGCTATTCACGACAAGTCGTACCCTTGGTCACCAACAGAAAATGGTGAGAAACTACGGAAAATTTGTTCACCTAGCCATATTGGCCAAGATTCGAGATGACGACGATCGACTCCACTCACCAGGACGACGTAGTGGGATACGTCATCCCCGTCTTGTAAGGACAGCTCCCCGACGTATAGTTGTGGGTTATAAGGAGGTGCGAAGGGGTTCTTTTTGGCTACGGCGCTGGATTCTGCCAACGAGGGAAGGGATTGCCCCGCAGCATCAAGATCCACTGGTTTTTTCTGCAGCGCAGTACATAGTCGCAACTCAAACTGGCTCGGCAAAGGTATAGAAAACTCTGCGGAAACACATCAGTGTAGGAAACTCACCTCCAGACCAATATCCTGGTGCTCGTAGACTACAGATGGGAAGAAAAATCGCTCGCCGGAATCGGTTGCATTCTTGAATTTCTCGGGCAATGCAGAAATGATGTCGGATGGCTGCATGATTGTGGTCGCGCTGTAGGTTGCTAGAAGATATCGGTAATCTGTGTACCCGATCATGCTGAGCGCTGAACTCTGTGGCGTGCGAACGCCATCTCAGATAGCATTCTGGAATGACGGCAACTGGATTACAAGTACAATACACAAAAGCCAAAAGCGTGCATGATAGTGATTACACCAAGGACCAGTACTGGGAATAATGATATCCGAAAAGGTCTGGTAACCATATCCACGGCTACTCGAACCATGGCATAGAAACTGCGAAGTCATGATTGTCATATTGCGGAAGAGTTGGCGCGGAGGTAACCTCAAGCCTGTCCAGCGCGACCCTTGTCTGCTTGTAGGCCCTCGATACGCTCGCCAAGGGTGAGGGCTCTGATATAGAAGACGGCAGCTATGAGTGACCAAAGAGAGGCATTCGTGCCCTAGGAGATCGCGTGGTCAGCAACCGGAAATGATTCGGTACCTCGCCACTCGACCTACCTGATAAAATAAGACCGCGAGGAAAGATTGCAGGATGAGTAGCACGACTCTTAGCGGCATGCTACGGTGCATGGACGACCCTTTGATGGAGGGAAGGGGGTATTCAAGTGCAATCATGACGAAGCCCAGGGCCATGGTGACAGTCTGGACAATGGGGAGCTTGACGATGATGGTAATGAACATGCTAACTTTCGGGGAGGGTCTGCGAGGGGAGTGTCAACAGAAGTGGGTTTGCGGTGAGCGGAAGAACGGACTGAATGCCACCAGGATTGCGGAGAACACCGCCGACGAAGTCCCAGAAGAACTTGCGGAAGAGCATGCCCCAGAAACTCGCCCAGACTGCGTCTGATGATGTTTTCAAGATAAGGTAGGGGGAGACATGGCCAAGGACAGCACACGCACAAATGCTTGCAGCGACTGAAATGCAGCGGCTTAAATCATGCCAGACCAAGTTTGCCATTTAAACGAGTGGTGTAGGGAATGGGGAGAGGACGAATGAGGGTGAAAGATGTAGTCTGGAGACCGGCTCCGAAGCACACAAAGGGAGAGAGCACTGCTCCTGGGGGGGAGAGAGATCGAGTTTTATGCAGTGATGAGAGGGAGAGTTGTCACCGTGCTGGGAAGGCTGCAAGATAAGGGCGGTGGAACCGTCTCCAAGGCACACGCTACTCCAGTCTGTGCAAGCCTATTTTTGCAACCTGCGAGGCCTGAATCCAAGCTTGAGCCCGAGTATTTACCTCGCTAGGCTCTAGCTCCAATGCGGTCATCGTACGAGCACATGATGCGCAAGACGTAACAACCAGCGCGCACGAGAGGCGAGACAGGAAGGTCGGCGGATGCTGAGAAAGGCGGGCATCGCCAAGATGATCAAGCCACTTCTATCACACGTGCGACTTGTCCTTGATCCACAATGTCCAAGAAGAAGCCGAACAAACCTCTTCAGCCTCATTCATCGCACGATCTCGTCCCACTGGGCCCGAGGCACGTCCAGTCACACTTCCACGGCAAACGCGATGAGAATGGCCTCAAGCCATCTACCTCTCGCGCGCTCATCTTGCGCAATGGCAAGTATGGCGCTCGCGGAACGGGTGAAGTCATCCTCGCCGGAAGAATGACCGGTAGAGAAAAGCTCGATCTTTTAGCAGGTACATCCACCTCTTTACTCTTATCTTGCCAGCTCACCGCTTCCCCAGAGGACCTCGTATCGCAGAAATCACGTACAGCTCTCATGGCCCCTCTCAAGCTCGACAAGTGTATCCGAATCGCCGACTCGCAATACAATGGTATGCTTGGTCACGGTCCTCTTCTGTTCTCTTCCCTCACCCTCTTCAAGCTTACCTCGACGACATTGCTGACCTCAAGGATCCTGACCTGTTCTACGATAGGATTGCGGCCGAGCTACTCGCAAGGTCCCCCCATCGCACGCAAGATAGTCAACAATCTGTTCACAACGCTTCGCACGTCGCTTCAGTCGTGTCAACAAGGTATAGGCTTTGTTCCATATCACTTATACATTACCTATCATCCCTCAGGATACACAATGCCTACATGGTCGCTTCAGCATGGAAGCTTGTCATCAACATCCTCCGCGACCTCCAGAATTCCGGTTTAAATGACGCAACCGCCCGTACTCAGCTTCAGAGTGATGTCAGCTTACGCTCACGATACTTGGTTTTGTGTGATATAATTGGCGTTCTGGTTGACCTTGGGCAAGCACATTTCTCTATTCTTGCCATGACCACACGTATGCCATCCCGCTCTCTGTGTTGATATCTATGTTTAAATCTTCCCTCAGCTCATTACTCCCGCTACTTCAAGGAGGTCGAGAACGTGCAACCAGGAGAGCCTTCCATAGCTTTCGATTGGGCAGGCCTCAAGGATGCTTGCAAATCGTTCCTGGACTCCATCATCATCGAGTTGTGTTTCCCTCGGGCACCATACCCGAAGCGAATTTTATATCACATTTTGCACGATGCAGTTGATGAATCTCCAAGGGAAGCCAAAAGGTTCCCGCAATCGATGTGGGATGCCATCGGGGACCTTTCTGTAAGTCCGTAATTTCGTAGGTATCCGAGGTATTGTGCGCAGAGAGTGAGCCAACCTTTTCTGCAGGTTTCATTGGAACTACAAGAATTCCTGGAGAGCCCTCTTTTAGGTCCTCAGGGCGAGAAGCTCAGAACCCTCCCGCGTCAGATGCCAGAACAATACGAAAGGTGGCTCGATGCTCAGATTTACTCAAAGCAAGCGTCGGAATCATACGCCAGCTTCAAGGACCTCATCCACCCCTTGGAAAGAACCAAGGATCCCTCCGTGCTTGATAATATGTGGAAGTTTATAAATCTCGTATGTTTCTGAGGTTTGTGCAAACCCCTTATTCTGATCCTCTACCAGAACTACAAATCAACCTCGGGTGTGTCTATTGATTCACTTTGGCGGTTGGACGAGGCGCTTCGTCGTACTCCTCAATGGAGCTCCTTCTACATGCCTAGCCTTCGCACTTACGACTCCGGTTCTGATGGCGAGCAATCCTCGATGCCTCTTGTAAAGAGCACTGGACTAAAAAGGGCTGGTGGGAAGAACAAGCCAAAGAAGCTGCTTGCAATCACGACCGGGCACACGGATGATGACGATGACGGTTCCATGCCTGACCTCCAAACAGTCTCAGACAGCTCTGGTGAGGACGACGGGGACATGTTTGTTTCCGAGAACGAGGAAGAAGAGAGCGATGACAATGACGACGACGAGAGTGACTATGATTCGGAAGAAGAGGAGGTGTATCGGACCATGTTGAGGGAGGCAATGGATACCGCGATGGCGATACCCGAGTTCTTCGACCCCAAATCAACCGTGCCCGATTTCGATGCACTGGCAGAGGAGAGGAAGGGGAATCCCTTCCTGAAACTCCTTGGATCATTAAGAGGCGAGATGACTATGCCCTACGTCCCAGAGGCGCATAGACTAATATATCCACAGGGCGTATGTTTTCTTCCAACCCGAAGCTTAGTTCGACCACATGCACTGAGCCACGAAAGGGCCTCTTCGGGCAGAAGGGACAGACTGCTAAAGCTTCGGCTAAGCAGACTATTGTTTCTGCGCCGAGTGCTAAGATGTCTGACGTTTCTACCAGCAAAGTTCCTCTCACGCAGCCCACACCAAGCAAGGAACGTCCACCTGGTACGTAGAAAACGCTGAAATGGGTCTCGGCCTCCTTAATATTTGTTCTTAGCTCCTGCCCCTGAGGAACCAAAAGACTATCGTGCAACCGTTGAGGATGCGGAGGATGAGGGTGAGGACGATGTTGCCTCTATAACTAGTAAGAAGAAGAAGAAGAAACCAAAGAAGAAGAAGAAGAAGAAGAAGGTGACCAATGAGCTACCTACAGTTCACGAGGACGCTGTGCCCGGCATCTCAACCCCGCCGAAGAATCCTCCGAGTACGCTTGCCGAAACTCCTGCTATAGCGCCTTCAGATAAGCTTCCTATGTCTAATGTGTCGCTCAATTCGCTTGCACACATGTCGACATCCTCTCTGCCTATTGAGCCCACCGTCGCGCAGTCTGCCCATTCTTACCTACAGGAGCTGGGATCACCAAAAGAGAAGGTCAAATCGCGTCCCGACCATGCATCTCTCTTCTCAGATAATAGAGGGTTCCTCTCGAAGCTCAGCTCAAAGGACAAGACAAAGAAAGAGAGTGAAGATGACCCAAGTATCAACAAGAAGTTCACATGGTTTACTAAACTGGGGAAAAAAACGGCCGGATACATGCACCAACTGATGCGTACAAGTGCGGACGAGAAGGTTGGGTCGTTGAAGTGGGATAATTTCTTGAAGGTAAACCTTTCAACATGTTCTCCGTGCCCCGTGATCGATATCATTTCAGGTTATGCGAGACATGGGTTTCAAGTATGACCCTAGTACCGCAGGTTCATCCGTTCGCTTCGACCCGCCGAACCCAAAGGATAGGGTAAGTTTCACCAATTCCCAAGTTATCGGGCTGACGGTATGGAACGCCTCGCAGTCTATAACCTTTCATAAGCGTGCGTTCTTTTCTGTACTTCTGGTAATTCCGTCAGTTTACGTTGATAAAAATTCACAGCACACCCCGATCCGACGCTGCATCCACACCATCTGAGGGATTTTGGAAAGAGGTTGAAGAAATACTACGGTTGGTCAGAGGAAGATTTCCTGAGACGAGCCAGCACTGTTTGAGGATGTGGAATCCGTATACTATATGTTGTATTCATTTGTCTTATATGACGATGACACCCTCACAGTAATGGGTCAAGGTACGCTATGCTGAGGTATATCGGAGGTGTTGTGCACGTCCAGTGGCAAAAAAAATACCGCGAAGTCGTGCAGGTAGAGGAGCAAGTTTCGACCTGGCTCTGCAGCTCTGCACGCTTGAAGACGGATCAGACAGGGGTAAGGAATATTATGTCCAACTCACTTCGGCCAGGATCAATCGCTTCGATTAAGCCTCGTCCCCAGCCTTATGAAGGAGCTCGAGAAAGAGACGCTGTCTCAACGAGGCGCGGATAGAAAACCACAAGAACCGGAAGATCTTCGCAAATAACGATGATCTGTGCTGTGTCGCTGCTGTGTCGTTCATCTACACTTGAAACGATCTTATCCTTGAGTTCCTTAAGAGCGCGCAGGCGAGCAAGGAAGCTTTCGCGTGTCATGATATAGGACGGCGCTCAGCCAGCCCGACTATCAGGATTAGAGACGACGAGTCGAGAAACAAGTTGTCCTCGCAAGTGGGTAGCAAGACGATCGTCCGGATTATTCGCTATATCCAGGGCACAAGCCGCCCAGCTATGGAGCTCAAACCCCCCAATTACTGATTCATTTAGAGAGAGCTACACATTGTAATGGTTGGGATCAGTCGTCTGTATCTCCGAGTCCGTCTGTCGGACTCACGCGTTTAATTTCTCGCCGCGTCCAAGTGCATGTGAAAAAATTACACAATTATTTCCAAAGGAGGATATTCATTCCCACGACTTAAGTAGATGGACAGAGGACGTCCAAAAGCAACGCTGCGCGCCGTCGAGATCGATGGTGGCGAGGCCTCCCCCAGCGCGTCCCCACATCGGATTACACCCCTCGTTCAATGCCAATTCGAACATGGACTGGGCTGAGGACGATGTCTGGGACAGCGCATCGGACTCGGAATCTCCACGTCACTCGACGATAGCCCACTCGTGGAGATACTCGTCGAATACCCAGCCGAAGCGGCATCCCTCGTCTGTGACAGCACCCAAACCTGTTCCAAAGGCACCTACAAACTGCTCTTCGTCTACCCTTGCTCAATCTTACACCCACCTCAACCCCCCAAGCCCAAGTTCGTATCCTCCCAAGCCCGAGTCGGGCCAAGCTGCGTCAGCCAAAGGCGGATGGACCATGGTCAGAAAATCGAGCGTCTCGCAAGTTAACACGGACGGGACAGCCTCCAAGTATTCTGACCTCCGCAGGGATGTCGATGTCGATGGTGACATGGTCGTGGGGGACTTTGATCTAGAAACTGTTGAATCTCGAACTACGAACAAAATTAGACAAGAGCGAGGTTCGATTATACCTGATGCCGAGGAGGTAATGAAAGGTATAGATGAATCTTTACCGTTGGCATGCTCCTCTAAGTAAACGAATAGATCCATTTCGCAGGCTCCTGCACTCACCCACCCGTCAAGTATCTTCACCTCAACCATCGCTCAGTTCTAGTGACGGAATGGGTTCTCCCCACCGTGCAGGTGACGCGGGGAAGCATTCCAGAGAGTCGTCCATTCGTAGTAACCGACGATTAAAATTCTTCGACTGCTTGAGCAAGGAGGACCTCAACATCTGTGAGTGATTGGTACCAATGCTCAGTGGTGACATCATCCGATGATGTTCGTTTAGCTGATCTCCGAAAACTCGCATGGTCTGGGACACCAACCGACCTCAGGCCAATCGTTTGGCCGATACTTCTCGTATGTGTACCTACTCCTAAGCGACAATCATGTGGTCATGTGACATGTTCCTCAAGGGATATATACCTCTGCCTTCAAACCTGCGTGCGGCCACGCTCGCTCGCAAACGAGGAGAGTATCTCTCGTTAGTTGAGCTCGCCTTCGCTCGAGACCGCCAAAGCGTGGATCAGCAAATTTGGCACCAGATTGAGATAGACGTTCCACGGACGCGACCTGGCGTACATCTTTGGATGCAGGCATCCACGCAGCGCGTACGCGGTCTCCCTTTGTTTGTCATGCTTCTTCTGACATCCCTGCAAGTAGAGTCTCGAGCGGATACTCTACGTTTGGGCTATACGCCACCCAGCGAGCGGGTATGTCCAAGGGATAAACGATCTCGTTACCCCCTTCTTTCAAGTTTTTCTTTCAGCATATATTGGCAAGTTCGCCATTGTCCGCAATTTTTATTGCCTTTTGATTCTTACCCATTCCAAAAAGATTCGGATCCAGAGCAGTTTGATACCTCCCTCCTACCGGAGAATGTCCTAAACGCCGTTGAAGCTGATTCATTCTGGTGCCTTTCCCGACTTCTGGACGGTATACAAGACAATTACATATCTGCCCAACCAGGCATACACCGTAGCGTAAAACGTATGTCAGAGCTTGTGGCGCGTATCGATGGTTCGTCCAGCCTCCCTCTAACATTATATGTATTAACGAGTTTAATGAATGACAGCACCACTTCACACGCATCTTCAATCTCAAAACGTCGAGTTTATGCAATTCGCATTCCGATGGATGAATTGTCTGCTTATGCGAGAAATCAGTGTGCAAAACACGATACGCATGTGGGATACATACTTGGTCGGTATCTGCGTTTTTTTTTCCTATCATGGCTCGCCGACCAATGATTTCTACTAGGCGGAGGGGGCTGACGCGTTTTCCCAATTCCACCTTTACGTTTGTTCCGCTTTTCTTGTCAAATGGAGTGCGAAACTTCGACAAATGGATTTTCAGGCGAGTTTTGAAGTACCTCTCTCCCGCGTGCCTTATTCAGTTTCACCACTCCTTTATTGTAGGGAATAATCATGTTTTTACAATCCCCTCCAACCCAAGACTGGGGAGACCACGAAATTGAACTCCTTCTCAGCGAGGCGTTTGTTCTTAACTCGATATGGCACAACGCACAAAGTCATCTCAACGTCAAATAGGCTCTCAGGAGTTTATATGTCGGCGGTCAAGCTTAATGATTTAGATGAATAGCAACGCAGGATGTAGCAATAGGTGTAATGCTATGCGAAACGGCAAAAAGACACTAGTCCGGGCGGAGTAGGACAAACCAAGAATCACTCCGCTGCCTGGACAGCAACGATTTCTCGTTCCATGGCTTGTTTCAGATCCCCTGCTTGCTCTTCGGTTTTGACTCGGATTCTGAAAGATGTCGGTGTACTATTTTCATATCCGATGAAAGAGACGGCAGTCTTCGCCAACGAAGGCTTCAGGCTCCCGTATATTCGGAAGTTCTGTCAGGAAAACGATAAGAAAGAAAAGTGGAAGTGAACACCGTATACTGACAATAAGGATTCTGCCAGTGTTACTATTCCGCATCAGAACACGTCGAGCATTAGTTTCCTTGTGCTTCTTCAATCGAAACATCCCTGTCGGCAAAGGTCTACACATCAAGGCTGATTTGGGCCAGAGCAAGGACGAACCGACTCCAAGGTCTTTCCATTCGCTTTTATCTTCTGATTTGGATAGTCGATAGACTTTGCACTTTACAACATGCATCGTCTCCTCGTCTTCTTCACCCTCGCCCTCCTCATCGTGAGTATGCAAAGGCAGCAGTTTCGTCGCTTCTTCCTCCCCACCTTCTTCATTGCCTTCCGCCTCGGGCTGCGGAGTTGACTCGGATGACTTGTCGGTCGTAGTGGGAGAGAACAAACGTTCACTAGGCTTCGTCGATGGCGCCCCAAAGTTAAATCCTGAACTTGACGATCCTGATATTGTAGTGTCGCCAGCGCTAGATGCAGAACTGCCGAAGCCAAAGCCGACAGGATTTCCAATACTTCCACCTGGTTTTCCAAAAGCGAACGCGCTGGTTTTAGGTGGGGAAGCACTGCCAAAGAAACTGACAGGTTTGTCAGAAAATGTCCCAAAGATGCTTGCTGATGTAGAGGAAGATGTTGTTGTCACATTGCCAAAGAGAGTGGGGGTGACCTTGGAACTATCCTTGCTATCAGAGGGAGTTGGGTTAAACGGCGATGGTTTAACGGACTCGGTCGTGCTGCTGCTGCCAAAGATCGAACTACCGAAAATTGACGTTGGTTTGGGTATTGCATCAGAGGTGCCGAATGCGCTCGTGGGTTTTGTGGTGGCAAAGAAATTCGGCACACTGCTGGAGTCAAGGCCAGGTACAGTCGAAGTTGGTTGTGACGATAGACTGGTAGATGAGCCCGCAGTTTCCTGGCTCGAAGATCCAGAAACCGACTTGGATGTGGTATTCTCAATATTTGAGGGAGCACCAAATGAAAAGCTAGAGATGGGCGGCAGGCTCGACGTTGAAGCAAATGTACTTGAAGCAGCAAATGTGAAAGCGGATTTTGGAGGTTCGAGGGAGGTGATAGGTGAAGATGTGGGTGGTTCAGTCGACTTGGACGCGAGGGCGAAGGGCAATTGCGGAGGCGTAGAACTCGAGGGTGGTAAAAAGGGCGGGAACGTGAAACCACCAGCCTTTGTACCACCTTCGCTGGTTGAGGTGGGTTTAGAAGACATTTCAGCAGACCCTACAGACGGTTTTGGCAGAAATAACGAGGTGGTTTTCTCTGGCGGTACTTTGGCACCAAAAAGGGGAATAGCGTTAGTCATAACGGAACCACGGACTGTAACCGGCTGTGAAGAATCATCAAACTCGGACTGAATTGTAGTCCGCAGGTTCTTGTAAGACTCTGCTAAGTTGGCGACGTCAAAGAAAGGATCCTTCTCAACTGCGGCCGATATTGCGGAAAGAAAAGAAACATTAAGACCCCGAAGAGACTTGAAATACTTGAACGCCATAGTGTCTGTCTCCTCTGCAGGGGGAGACGTTCCGGGTTTTAGAGAGGATGGATCGGAGTCCAAGGACAGTTTGGGTGCTCCCAAAGACGGTGACACGAAGGTCGGGGTGAGTGTGGGGGTTGATTGTATGGACTTGAGTGTGCTGTCGAGTGCAGAGGACGCGGTAGTAGATACGGGCGGTGGCTGAGCAGTGAAAGCGAAAGAATTGGACGCGGAAGTTCCTGCTCCAAAACCGACGAACCCCGCAAACTTGGGTTGAGGAGCGGCCTCCTGGGCAGGATGTGAGGGATGGTGGTTACAGAATACGCATCTCACTCACAACTTTGTCTACATCGGGGGCGAGGGCTGGCGGTAATCCATTGAGAGATGGTGGCCTCGAAGCAGCCAAGGTGCGCTTGGGCAGAGCGCGTATTCTAAAACACGGTTAGACGTGTGGTATGTACGACGAAGGGAGTCGGAGTGGCATACTGTCTCTTGGCTAGCGCAGACTCGTCCGCCTTTTGAAAGCCCTGAGGGTCCTGTATTTCCTTGTACGTGTGAGCTGGGGAAAACCGTCGAGACAGAGATGAGATATACACACCTCGATCTCCTCGTCGTCGTCGTCAGGGCCGTCCTTGGTGATCTGTCTCTCTGCGCCGCGCTTCATGGTGAGGACGATGCTGGTACGGTTGTCCGTCGACATTCGCGCAAACTGGCTCAAGGAATGGGAAAATATCATGTAAGCAGCGTCCTCGGGGTCCTCGATTGTGTCCTGTATACGCTGTCCGCCGTCGACTGTCGCTCTTCTCTGCCTGCCAGCCCGTCTCTGAGCTCGTCGTTCGTGCTCGCCCTCGTCGCCGATGTCAACGACGACCGCAGCGACGATGGACTCTCGTTCATCATCCCCAGAAACGCCAGAAACCTCCGATGTCCCCCAGAATGTAACCATCCACAATGAACTCCCTTCTTGGTATCGTCCATTACCCATTGCCAAGGACGCCTGCCCCATCGGAGTCTGCGACAGTGACCCCTTTAACAAGCCGGACGACGAACGCATGCTTCAACTTGACGACATCATCCAGGAACACGCTTATGACGAGTATGGATATCCATGTGCTTTCCTTCCTCCAACTCATCTCATCTATTTCCCTTGCAGTTCTGTGTGCTCGGGCGTGGAAAATTCGAACACCCACTCACGCTCAGAAGCCACCCAGCCGGAGTTAGTCTTACCAGAACCTCTTCGGACATCACTCCGACGGTCCATCCCCGAGTCCGGTCTCTCTATTCCCCCTCTCTCACAAATGCACCCCACTCCAATCGTGCCTCCTCCTGCCATGCGGGCATGCAAGCGGGACCCGGCGTCTATTCCTCGCAGGGTTGTCTATCCCCCGAGAGAGTCGTGCTACAAGTATGTCGTTGTTCATATCTCAGTTCGCCGTCTTATCACCTCCTTGCCACCAGTCTCGCCATCTTAACGCCCAACATTCCCGAGAGCGGCACAAAGTCGCGCGTTGAGACGCAGGTGCGCGTTACTGTCGACCTCGCACATGTAAGCACTTCCGCCGGGGAACAAAATCAATACGATAGAGTTGGCTCTTGGAAATGGCTCAAACTCCCACCCGGAACGTCTACCAAGAGGCGTACACGGAGAGAGGGAAAAATAGGTGAAATGTCCTGTATCAGCATTCCTTGCTTCAGCTCTAACATGCGGCAAAGATCCCACACCACTGGACATCCTTCACCTAATCGCGACCGTAACATGTGCTTCAGCCCCGCACAACCATGTCATTAGCTGCGGAAGTTGCAGGAACAGAGAGGTATGGCTTCCGCATCCCACTTATACATTCCAAGGTTACATCTCTGTAATCAAGGCAAAACGTGTGGCTCGCAAACTCGCAGCCCGTGTACGGCCAGCTCGTTCAGATTCGGACACTCCCGAAGACGGCTGCGAGCGCCAAAGAAACATCAAGGAAGACACGACGAGCATCATTCAATTTAATTGCCCGGACGTGCTCGACTTTTCTGCTGGGTCTGCTGTACTTCCTGTTCGGATCACTTGCTATTGCAGGCATCACCGAGAGAAGGTCGGGTTTAATATCCATTTCACAATGTTGGACCACAACGGCCGCCTGGTTGGCACAGGCATGACACCCCCAATTATGATTACTGATGATCACAAATCAACTGTCAAGTCGGGAGCATCCACGCCAACTATGGAGACGCAAGTTGACTGGTCGAGCTTGCCCCCCGTTGTGCCACTCGCGGACAACCCTTCACTCCTGAAACATCCATCTCGAAATGGAAAAGGTCAATCAAAGACACGTTCCAAACCTTATGATATGGCTGGTCGCAACAATCAGTCCAAGTTCTCCAGGGAGGCTAGCGTTACTAGTCCGAGCTCTTCTGTCAACTCCCCTTCCATGCACCCCTCTACAGGGCCTAACACCCGTTCGCCAACCCCATCGCAACTGCCACGGTCCTTAAGTCCCGTACCGGCTCCTTCGCCTTCAGTACCATTCACAACAGACGGTGATTCCCCATCCACGTTCAACCCGATGGAACCCATATCTACCTCCCTCCTCAACAGTGTTTCTAGTAATTCCATTTTCAGTCCTCCGAGCAGCATCTCCACTATTACAACATCCCAATTTCCTTCCCCCTCTGACATGTTTTCCCCTAATACTTCCCCAGTAACACAACCTTCACAACTCCTTGCTACCCTCGTGCCCCCCCAACCCATGCCCTTTCTTTTCTTTAATCCAAGCTCTCCGCCCCCCGTTACATCGCTTCCCTTGCCCAAGATTCATCGTCTTATCCCATCGTCCGGTCCAACTCATGGTGGCACAGAAGTCACTGTTCTTGGCGAAAACTTTCACCCGGCAATTCAGTTTAATTGCGTATTTGGTGATGTCGTTGCCAGTTCGACCCAGAGGTGGAGTGATAACACTCTACTTTGCGTTTTACCTCCCCGGTCTGCTCCTGGTGTTGTTGCGGTGTGGTTCGAAGGTCTCGACGAGACCAAGAACTCCACACTTCCATCTCTTTTCACTTATACTGATGAATCGGACCGTGCTTTGTAAGTGAGCTAAGATGTCTTCTCGAGATGTTTTATAACTTCATGCTTTAGAATGGAGCTTGCTCTCCAGGTGGTTGGCCTCAAGATGACCGGGAAAATCGAGGATGCAAAGAATATTGCTTTGCGCATTGTTGGGTCTACAGGCACCGAGGACTCGCCTCCTGGGTCCAGCTTGGCCGTCGAAAATATAATGCAAGTTGCCCCACCGTCTTTCCACGAGAACCGACCTCTCTTATTCTTACGCCTTGGAGAGAAGCATAACTACGAGGCCGCCGTCATGAAGTTCCTGTCACTCCTTGATGTCTCCGTTGAGGGGCACTCTGGCATGCCTCCCATAATTGCCGTGTCTCATACTACATCGAGCGGGCAGACCTTACTCCACCTGGCGGTATTCTTGAAATTCATTTCTCTGACCGAGTTCCTTATCGCGCATGGTATCGACCTGGATGCTCGTGACCGCAATGGATATACGGCTCTGCATTTCGCAGTCTTGGTTCAGTCAGTGGAGTGTGCCCGACTCCTCGTAGCTTCTGGCGCAGACTTGGAGATTGTCAACGCTCTCGGGAAGACACCTCAAGAGATTGCTCCATCTGATTTCTTTGAAGGAATCATTAACGATGTGACTTCGGAAGATGACCTGTCCCAAGTCAACCTCGAGGACGAAGATGAGGATGGTGAGTCTCATTTGGGGGACGTAGAAAGTGATGAGGATGCAACGACTGCCGCGATCAGACGAAGACATGTGTCTCGTGGCATTCGTCGCCGTCTACACCGACTTCACGATACGCATGAACAACCTGAGAGCCCTCAGATATTACAACCTTCACAAACCCCGGACAAAATCGAGGATAACACAACGCAGAAACTCGATGACACATCTGATGAGAAGCAGGCTGCATCATTTGTCGCATTGATCCAACGGACGCTCGCACAAATTCCCGCTCCCCAAGGTATCATACCCACTATGCCGCAGCTCCCGCTGCCTCATTTACCCGAGATGCCTGCTGTTCCTTGGGCTGCACTACCACAAATACCAATGGTGTTCCCTGTGTTTGTACCAATCCCTGGTTGGCCATCATTCCTAAGCGATAAACGAGATGGACCGCGTAATGAAGGTCCGAGTAATAAAGAAGGTGACTCGCGGTCAAGTGGGTACAGTACCGCCCAAGAGCTTCGGGCAACATGGGAGAAATGGATGGCCGTGGCTGTTGCAACTGCAACTCTCCGTCCTCTGCCGGTTGACGAAGCACCTCCAATGTATACCCCGAGAGAAACTCAGGAGACAGCAACGCAACAGCCTGCGACAGACAGGGTGGAACTTCAAGAACTCAATCCCGGGTCTACTACCTCCTGTACACCGAATGTACTGGATCGCTCAACTAGACGTGTGGGGTACGAGGTTACCTCGGCGCCGGCGCCGGATGCCGACGCATACGAATATATACCTGTGAAAGCGCACACCAATACGGCAAAGAAACGTAAGGAGAGTGTCAAATTTCTAATATCTGCTGTTGACATTTTATGTAGATGACCGGATGCTTTTGTTATTTTGGCTTCCTATCCTGCTTCGTGAGTCGGCTCCACAATTCGCGGCAATGCTCTGACCGATGTCAATCAAGTGTCTCTCCTTTGGGCTTTCCACAACTGTATCCGCTTTGCTATCCATGCGTTGAAGACCAGTCTCACAATGAAAGCAGGGGTGCGTGCATGAACGCGCTGTGTAGAGTCTTGTAAGCCTGTTGTGATTTGTATGGGGAAAGCTGCTGAATAAAATTGGATGCTAGATAATCATTGGGTTGGTTCGAATAGACCTTTCCACCCATTTAGTGCATGGGCGTTATTCTTATTGTTCTGCTGGATTTGACGGAACGGTCGTTGTACTTTGTACTCGATACATATCCTTGGTGTAATGTGCCAGTAAGTACATACGTCTCGCCTATTAGTAGTAGACTCTATGGAGTAGAATTCCAACGACGTAGCTAGAACTTCGGGTGGGGTCAACGACCTCTATGCAACTTGAACGACGCCTGGACGCCCTTGCCAGCCTTGATATCCTCGAGCACGTTGGCATCGATCTCTCTTCCGATCCTGGCTACCTCTACTACTCTGTCTATCAAGTCTTTGGGAACACAGACCACGCCATCTTCGTCCGCGACAATCCAGTCACCAGGTTCGACTGTAACCGCTGGGAATACATCCGAACCCTTTGCGTTGTCTTGCGGTTGGATGACGAGTGGAATGTTGACAGCTGATGGACGAACAAAGGGCGATTGCCCAAGAGTCGAGTGGCTGCGTGCAAACACTGGGAAACCTGCGGCACGATGTTCGGCCAGGTCTCTGCACCGACCAGATATAACGACGCCGACGACCCCTCTGGCCTGTGCACCTGCAGTCATGAGACCTCCCCAGACAGCATTCTTTGTGTCTGTTTCGATATTTGAATGTCAAAAATACTACTCAGGGAACGGAAGGAACACTGAACGCGGAGGGGCGTCGATGACGACGATGGATTTGGGGAGTGCGGTATCTACAAAGTGAGCAGAGAGCTTTGGGGCTGTCTGGTCCGAGGCAAGCACCATCCGGACGGTGTAAGCGGGACCAGATATGCGAACGTCGTGGTTGGGGGGTGCAGGGGAGAGGAGGTGTATGTCTGGGATGTGCCCGCCGTGTGGGGATCCGAGTTTGATGAGAGCATCGGAAATCTCGCAGGTGGATAAGCTGGACATGGAGGAAGACCGCAAGATAGGGGTATTTCCACAAATGGACAGGCACGTTTCTCTTGCGCACCTCGTCCCTGGCATCCGCAGACCTGTGCAAGCATGGCCATCATTGTCCAGCTCCCCTCCTCATCGTCCCCGTCGTCCTCGACAAATGTCCGCAAACTCGTCAAGAAGGTCTCAAAGGCCATCATGAAATCTTACAGAGTCTCGGTGCCCAGATACGACCTTCCCATCCGTCTACGACCGGTTCGCTCCCTCCGTGCCGTTTTCCGCTCACGCATGCCATGCTCAATCCTCTTTGCAGTGGTTCCTACTCTTCACATTCGTCATCATGCTCCTGTTTGCTTTCCTCGGACTCACCAACATCTCCCACTCTCTACCGCTAAACGACAAGTTTCTCCACCTCACTTGCTTCTGCATTGCCACCGGCGTATTCTACTTCATCTTCGACGTGGATGAGTACGCATTCCGCATCCCATTCAATGAACCACCCCTCAACATGCCTTATTCTAGGGATGCTAGACGTATCTGGTTTTGGCGCTATGCCAACCTATTATTCACAGCCGTCATCTGTTTCTTCTTTGGTGGATTCGTCAGCGAAATCGTGCAGTCAATGTTGCCTGTACGTCCTTTGATCACTTTGTGTATGTGATAACACGCTCATATGGCGTCAGCACAAGCATTTTGATCCTGGTGACGTAGTGGTTCGTCGCTTCTCGTCAGCCTCGAGGCGTGCTTGCTTACATCCTTGCCCTCGCTAGGCCAATACCGTCGGCTCAACGATTGGTCTTTACACAGCTTATCATATCGAGAAACACTACCGTTCCAGGAGAGAAGTGAGAATCGAACTCGTTTCGTTTTCTCCTCTAGCTTACTCAGCCTGCTTCCAGATTGCCCGTTTATACCGGCCCTTGAATACCGACGATCCAGACGATCCAGAGGACTACTCGGACGACGACGCTGGTCCTTCCGGGACACAGCTTCTCCCCCTTTTTAACCCTCAGCCTGCCAGCTCCTCTCCAAAGTCTTTAGTACCGTCTAGCGCAAAGACCCACAAAGCTAATCGCCTTGCGGATGTCTGGGACGAACGTGAAGAACTTTTTGGAATCGGAGATGATAGCGACTCTGAGGACCCTTCTAATCCTAGACCACCAAGTCACCCAGCCGGACCTCCCCAAGTCGGGTCGATACCAACGATTTCCATCACACGATCATAGACGGGAGGAATATCTATTGCATCATGTATACCACCGCCAATCTCTATTGTGTATCTACTTCCTTTACAGAGCGCGGACTCTGCTCTGTCCATAATGTAGGAAACTGAGCGCATGCGTGGAGTTCACCGTCTAGATTGCAGAGGTCTCCTTGCAACTGCTGGATCTCATTGCGGCGTCCGTCGATAAGATCCTGCATGCCCTTGCACGCTGTCGAAGCTACGATAGTTACGTTCTCATCCATCGTCCGCTGAATAGTGCGCTATGGACAAACGGTGTCAGCAGCTGTCCATGAAGAGCGCACAACTCGTAAACGCATACTTCAATATCACGCGTGAGGCCTTCTCCAATCCTCCCCGAATCCTGTGTCCACCTTCGTTTCGCCCGTTCCCATTTTCCAACTGCCCACCGGATGCTGCCCACCGCGAGCAGCGCACCTGCGCCTATCGCCGTCTCCATCTCCGTCCCTGCTCCCAGGTTGAGAATATGTTCGCCGAATGCTAACCACCATCCTAGACCTACACCACTTAGCATACCACCGAATGCACCAACGACAGCACTCTGTGCTTCTCGGTGCAACTTTGAGGTCGTGTGCTGGATCAACTGGCTCTGACGGTCGTGTATCGGCTGTATTAGACTGTTTGGTGTGAGAGCGTGGGCAGGCGAATGTGTTAGCTGTCGGAGTTGGTTTTCGAGGACAGGTGAACGAAGAGAGGTTGAGGAGGCAGCAAAGAGAAGACCGAACGCAGAGACAGACAGCTCTCTCTGGGTGGATGCCAGGCGTCCGGTTTGTAGAATGAGCTGGTTTTTGACAGTGAGCTCGAGATCCCCCAATTAACTCGACCAAACGTTCCGTACCTCACTTTCGAGCCCTTTACACCATTGTCCCTGTACTGCAGTGGAAACGAGTGCCCCTATCTCATCAACCCGCCAGACCATCCTCCAGAACGTGAGAGACCCTAATAGTGTGTTCATCTCCTTCGTACCCAGTGACAGTGCCTTCTCAATCTTGTCGTCGTCTCCCGGTCCGCCGAGTATGTCTTGTCTTATATTTTCTCGAACCCTTTCTACATTGGACAACATATCATCGACCTTGCTAGCCACACGGTCAATGTCTGTCTTGGTGGCTTCGACTGACCGGAAGCTTGCAGAAAGAGCACCGTGAACCTGTGAAAACGCTGTTTCTTGCCGAAGATCCAGTAAAGGTGTTTCAGACAGGTTCTTCGGACGGAGAATCTCGTTGATTGTTACAGTGACGGTAGATATTCGAGAATCAAGGGTGCCTTTTTGGTACATATCAATCGCAGATGGTGATGTTGGCTTGGCTTGCAAGGCAGTGACCGCGTCCAGCGCTTGTCTGGGATCGATAAATAGAATGTGTCCCGGTTGGCACCCCATTTTAGACAACGTTTGAGAAACAAACTGACGATGAGGATCAGAAGTTGAGCCTGATGTAAGTATGAGGATGGTATTTGGCTTGTTAAGCAGGTGCTTGGCCCGGATAGCAAGGTCAGGGAGAGGAGTGACGATGGGGTCGCAGAGCAACAGAAGGACGTCGCTGTCCAATAAGAGATTGTCCGTCTCGTCGCTGATGGTGGGCAAGGAGGAGAGGTCGGGAAGTTCGATGAGTTGAATGGCATGTGTAAATCGCCGAAGCCAATCTGATGGGCTAGAGAGCTCTCCAGCAAACGCGGTGGGTTTGCCATATCTATGTTCGTCTTGCATGACATTAATCGACTAGTAAAAGACACGGGGTGCTTACTCGATGTTTATGCGGCTGGGAGCGTCCTTCCACCGGTCGCGCAAAATCTCGCTATAGGTAGGATCAGAAGTAAAAGGGTCCTCCAAAAGTGCCGTGACCAGGTCATGTGAAGAAGCCCACTTGTCGAAACCGCAGACTACACAGAAGCGAGAGTGAAAGCAAGACCACGGGGACCCGAGATGAATGGATGCGCGACACAATGACAGAACCGCTTACCGGCAATGGTAGCCTTTAAAGGCACTTGGTCTGAACGAGAGCTTAGCTCGGTGATGGATCTTTCAAGTATATTGCTCCAGAAAAGGGATGACTCTGGTCCTACTGCGCCATTTGCAGTGGAGAGTGTTCGTGGCAAGAGGGAGATAACTTTCTGCAGTAATATGGATACGCGCTTTCGAGTGCAAGATTGCTCAGACTGGCGCAACGCTTGGGGCTCGCCCACGGCAACACTGGTGAGGGGTCTTCCGGGACGCGTGCAGATGGCGTGGGGCAGAGGGATGCGGGCACCCGTCCGGGGTGTCAACGCGGACGAATTGCGGAGGACTCGGAGATGCTTGCATGCTTTCATCCTCGACACGAAACAACGACTGGCATACTCTACCCTACTATCAGACTGTCACGTGACACTAGAGTAAAACTACATATCATCGCTTCCGCTTCCTGCTAGACACCGTCGGTCTCCCTCCTGGTTTCATCGGACTGCTCGCCTCGGCCTGCGCTTCCAGGATGGCCCCCTTGCTCAAGCAAAAGTCGATATGAGCATTGAGCCCTTGGTTGTCTGTTTTTAGTTCCCTGCTACAGATGGGGCAGGTGTGATGTTCTGCTATCGGAGTCACTATTCGCTTCGGACCAGGAAAATGCGATCCCGATGCCTCGAATGGTTGGAAAGTATCCTTGGAGCTTGTTCCTAAAGAAGGTGGGGCATTGATACCTAAACGTGGCTTGGAATGCGGTTTCAATGGTGTATCGTCAGAACCTTCTATAGTTTGATCATCATGTCCAAGGTGGTCCAGTTCGGACTCTTCCTCTTCATAGAATCCTGGCATCGAATCATCCTCCCCTTCGTGTTCCGGTTGTCCTTCCATGTCTCCCTCCAACTTGGTCCTCTTCCGTGGCGAGCTCCAAGTCTCGAAAAACTAGATGGGCAGTTCGAGAGTTGTCCTATTCACCAATCCTCTCAGCACTTACGCGTTTGATCCCACCCGGGGGCTCTGCGGCATGTAAATCTTTGAGTTTTGTTACTCGCAGCCCGATCAATCGGATTGTCAGCGGTAATTCAGGAAGCAAAAGTTCTTTGCCAATCTGACAGGTTATCATTCATCAGAAGAGCCATGAAATTCTCGGAATGACCCTCTTACTGCAAACATATCTTCCTTCTTCTGACTAACCCAACGGTCAAATGATTTCGCCCTAGTGAAGACTCAAATAGAACTCGTCAATCCCGGGGAAAATTCGAGGCCTGCACGAGAGTGGCTGTTACCTTGATAGGTATCGAGTTTATACTTCAGTGTGACAGTCTTCCCTGTCCAACCACCTGAGACCATGTCACTCGCAAGTTCGTCGGCAACATCCTCAAGCTTCGAAAGTATCATATGTTTATCGCTCAAGGCACGGAATGTTCTGATACTCGACTCAGCGTCCGGACAACACATGGACAGTACACCCGTTACCTTTCTGCACCTATACTCTTCCGTTCTTCTCGCCTTCCTGCCTGGACTACATTCGAAGTAATCCCGAGGTACGTTTTGAGCAAGAATTGCAATCCAAACTGTTTGTCCATCAAATACAACGTTGCTCTGTGGGTGTAAATGTCCCCGCAACTCTAGAGAAGTAAAAACTCGTGGTGAGCAGTCAAAAGCCCAGTACGACAGGCCTCCAGATGTACCTTGACACCAATAGCATCGAGGAGCCTTTCATGGACTCTGCCAACCCCAGGAACTTTACGTATGGATAAGTCATGCATAAACGTTTTAACAGAGTCACGGTCAAAGGGAAGGAGAAATTGTCCATTAGGCTTGTTCTGTGGGAGGCACTTAATACGGTGTCTTGCCAAGATTATAAAACGCTCGCACTTTATCCGAGGAAATCTGTATAATGTGAGATGATCAGTGACTAACGCAGTGTGCCCATTTACCAACCTTTGCCAGCATCTGAATATGTGTTATTTTGGGAGAGCACGGGATGGCAACTTCAAACCTTGTTAGGCGCAATACCAGCGCTCACCGTCAGCTTCGTTTCACTATGAACAATAGCCCGCATTTCTTGTACACAAGCTTCTGCATCGATCTGATGGTCCGTGCAGTACTGTGTTATGCTTTGCGCGCTTTAAGTGTATCAGGATATGATATGGCCATATCACTTACTTCAGGTACCCCTCGTCGCATCCAGCAGCAGACATGTTGGGGTCATATCTTCGAAAAATCCTCATACACCGTCCCGACATCTCAGAGTAGCGTTCAAAGTTGAGCTTGACGACGATGAGGTCCGGACAAAGTTTCCTTGCAACAAACTCTACATTACATTGTTAGGGATCTCAGTCAAAGGCAATGCTCCTGCCCTCACCTGCCATTCCCGAACGAACGCCATACTTGCGCGCTTCATAAGAAGCAGTGCAAAGCACGCCGCCACCAACCTAGAGTGTCGTGTGTTCGATTGTTGTTGTCATGCAGATGTACTGGCTAAGGCACTAAACACGTACACCAAACGGTTTTCCCTCAAGAGAAGGGTCGTGGAGAAGTTCCACGCTAGCGTAAAATGCGTCCATGTCAACGTGCACGATGGTCTGACTGAGGTCACGGCCCTCTTCGAGTTCTTCAATCTGAAAAAAACAAAGTGCCTATTAATTATACACGCGACTAGTACGTTTCCTTCACTCACGACATGGTCGACCTGTCTCTCTATCGCGCCTGAATTGATGGTCTGGGAAGCCGACAGCGAAATCCTCAGAATGATCACGCACAGATATCTATTCCACTCAAAGCTTCTTCACGCTGCTTGAGGATCTTGGTGATCTTCTCGGACAGTTCCTTGTCCTTCCTCTTCTCATTCTAAGTGGCAGAATCACTCATTTTTGCCACCAGCACGCTAGCAAGATTGCTTGCCTCGTAGAACTTGGAGCCTTTCGAAACCTCGGCAATGATGCGATTAATCTCATTTTGATCCTGGACCAACCTAGACGAAGTTATATGGTGTCAGTCTCTTTGAGTGGTCGATGTGTTGGAGCGCTTAGAACGGACCCGGCCTTGGTGGACGAAGGGCCAGCAAGTCGCTTGAGGAGACTGGCAGACTCTTGAGATGGTTCCGGAGGTGATTGTTGAACCTCTGACTTCATGCATATAGTACTTGGTGCTCCTTTCCAACGATGAAAGGACCCGTGGCACGGGACAATTTGTTGGCCTCACAAGGCGTTCAAGGTCAAGTTCGAATTTAGCAAAATTGGAGCAGAGGGGTGACTTGATATGGGTCAGGTGGCAGTGCGAGAGGACTCGAATCATCATCGGATCTGCTAATCAATTCATCCCCAACAATGCTACTACATTGAATATAGACTCGATACCTTACAGGAACCATATCTATTTAAACTGTGTATATAGGCGCACGTATGTCGTTCCAAGGCCAGCTTGTGGGTCGATCTTCCTAAAATGTACAAGTCTCGGATCATCCCTTTTGCTCAAAACTTCTCTTGAGTTGCATCTGAAAAGTTAAGGATGGCGAGGGCAGTATCCCACTCCTGTCCATCATATTCAAGTTGAAGAGGCCGAGGAACGGGGAGCTCCGAATGAGAGGGTTGGATGGGGGTCGAACTCTGCTCCAAAATTCCCAGCGAGGTGTACGAGGTTGATACGAATAGTTTCAAAAAACCGGAGTCGAGTTGTGGAGGAACGTAAGACCTGAGTTCAATCTCTAGACTTCCGTGTTTTGGGAGGGTTGGAGTAGGAGAAGATGGTTGTGGGTGATATAAAAGATGGATATCGACCCCATTAGAATCCATATACGCAAGATACGGCCAGAGATCTCTGTCGGAGTGATTTCGGAGGACAACCGTGTATGAATTGCCCAGCGCGCGCACGAGATCAGCCTTTCCATTGATCAGGAGATTTTGTCCCACCCGCCTTTGGCTTTGGGGATCGACGAGATAAAGTTCCAGTCGAAGGTGATCTTGAAAGGGATTTTCGCAATTCGTGCGATGAAGATGCATATGGTAACGTGCGGCATCGTCTAAGATAAGCGCCGATCGCTCTTTATCCTTTTTCTCTATTTTCAACACAGGACGACGGGGCGGCGCAAGCTGGTTGAGTGTTTGCACTCGAACGGCTCGAGAGTGCACCCCAACGGATATATCCGCCAATGTGGAATGTTCAACCTCGATGATATTGAGCCCCTCTTTGACGGGTATACCGTCGAATTCATCAGGGCTTGGGCGGCAGAAAAGATGGCGGCAGATAGATGAACAGGTTTTCTTCATGTGAACTCGGAAAGGAGTATGCGTGTTCCACCGCGTAATACGTGCCCAAGACCCTTGCCCGCCACGTTTGTTGACGCTCTTACGTCTGGCAAGAGACCAAGTCGGGTGTACTTCATACACCCGGAAGCTGTCGAGCGACGGATTCCGCGATCCGCAGCGGTTGTGGGAGTGGACGCTAAACTCAGTGCCCTCTACGACTCCATGAATCGCACCCATGTGCAGGCGTAGACCGTCTTTGCCTCCTTCTACTGGAACGAGGTCCGTGTCTGGGGCGAAAGGGATGTCATCGAAGAGAACACGATCTTTGTGTCGACCTAAGCAGACTGGGTGCTGGGGAACATGACCGGCTGGATTGAGGCGCTCTGAGACTTCAAAATACCTTAACTGGTGGAGGGGTACCTCCTTCGTCATTGCAAGAAATTCATGCGTAAACCTACCCCCTTCTTTCCACTCCGTCGCCATCTCCCCGGGTTTGCACGCGGCCAGGAGCGTGTGTGTGGGGCAATTGTCCTGGTAGAATCCATGCTCTCCGTTGAACCTCTTCCCAATTGCGCCCCTCCACAAACCATTGAACAGGTCCTCCTTCCGAGCCTTCCCGGTAGGAGTACACCGAACGCCACGTCTATCCTGTGCATTACCAGCCAGCTGCATTGATGAAAACGAACAATCCAGAATCAGAGTGATGTTGTCCCCCTTTACGGCACTGAGCTCCCCGAGCATGGAGCAAAGGGAACGATCGGAGATGCCCGCAACCCGGCCTTCAGGACCCATAGTGTCATGGTCGTAGGGACAAAGAACCTGGACATAGCGTGGTTTACCCTCGCACCAATCTCGAGGTGCGGGCATACTGCTACCGTGACCAGCAAAGTAGACGAGGAGGGCATCGCCTTGGGAAATCGCGGGATTATTGACGAGGTGGCTCATAAAAACGTCTTCAATGCGACGTTTAGTAGCTTCCCTGTTGACAAGGAGGGCAACGTTTGTGCTGGGGACTTGGAGGTCATGTACCAGCCACTGCCTCATGCGTCGCGCGTCGTCCGCACAGGCTTCGAGTTCCCAGATGTGCCCAGACTTGTAGTTGTCGATTCCGACAAGAAGCGCGAAAAGTCGGGAGGCCATCTATGCATGGATTGGCGATGAAAAGACGAAGATAACAAGATGCTTGCCTGCTGATTTAGCTAGGGGCACCGGGATGATCAAACTATGGGCTGAACAGCTGGAACTCGGAGTTTCTTATATATGGGTTTGCATAGCCATGGGGTCACGTAAGGAGAATGATTCGAGAAGAAATGGTGTTGCTTGCATCGTCAAGGCCACGTTGGTCATTGGATTCCGGATGTCGGAAATGCAAGAAGTACCATCAGGCGCAGCGACGGGCTGGCGGAGGACATGGGCTGCCACACGATAGGAGGGTGAATCTGTACCAGAACCTAAAGAGAAGACCCCGAATAGTAAGACCCTTGAAGGTACGGATCGAGAGGGTTTATTGATGCAGCTTGACTGTGGCGGACGGAGGCTACAGTCGTCTATGACAAAAACAGTGCATGTTTGCTGTAAAACGCCTCATCGAAGAGCGCGTTTTTTGCATGAGTTGTCTGCGAAGATCAATGAAAGACGAGTGCACGAATATGACCTAATTCATGTCAAGTGCCATGAGCCCCACAGCGAGCGTAAAATTATGAGTAAAAAGCGGGTTGGGTCAGCACTAACCTTGATAGCTTGCCAACAGACCAGTGCCAGCTGACGTGGCGGCAGCGAAAGTAAGCACGTGCAACTCCCCCATCACTTACCGGGATACCCCAAGTACTCTTGGAGAAAACCAGTCCCCAGCCTTCGCGATCCATGAGCTACGTCTGTCAGCAGTGCAAGGAACCCCTGCAGGTATGCGTTTTAGCTCTGTACAGACGCCAACATCCACTCAGGTATCCGGGATATCAGCTTGACGCATCTCTTGTAGATCTTTCACCGTCTCAGTATGACATACTTGCAGCATCCCTCTCGCCTGCCCCCTCCACACGTGTCAGGTTGACAGAAGCCGAACAGTTGGCCCTCCTCCCTTCTCCTCCCGCATCCAAAGCCGCATGGCAGCACGCAAATGACTTAGATAGTGCCAGAGCTTCGCCACCCCTTTCTTCGCGTGCCCAAGGGAAGCAACCCCAACGCAATTATCCGGCTCCCAATGAGTCCTTTGTGCTCCTCCAAGACAGCGTCATACGCAGTATACCATCCTCCTTGCCCCCTAACGCTACTCCCAGACCGGTCGCCTCGGCTTCCAATGATATTCTATCAAAGGGTCCACCTCCGCCGCCTCCGCCACTTCCATCATCAGTACCCACGCAGACCGAGCCTGATCAACCGAACCCGACACCTATATCCCATCATTTGCGTTCTACCATGCGTCTATTTAATCTATTGACGACTCGCGCTGACATCGATCATCCGCTCTGTGCGGAGTGCACACAGATTCTTCTTTCCTCCTTACAAAGACAGTTAGACGAAACTAAGAAGGAGCGTGACGGCTATATTGCTTTTGAAAAAGAATTAAGGAAGGAGAGGGAACGCGAGAGCCAGGATATGAGTAGAGATGAAGCAGAAAAGAGAATCGAGAACTTGAAAGCAGAAGAACGCGTCGCGGTTGAGCAAATGAGGCTAGCTGAGCGAGAGAGAGAGCAACTCAATGAGGAGCTACGCGCGTTGGAATTGGAGGAAAGAGTGTTGGAGGAGGAGGAAGACGAGTAAGTGTTTCCGATACACTTCGGCAATTTTTGTTCCCGTGATTAATGACTTGCGAGGTTCTGGCGTGCGCATAATGAACATCGGTTAGCCTCTGCCAGTCAAGCCGCTCTTCTTTCGTCCTTGCGGGCTGCATACGCCGCGGACTATGCTACGTACGAGAAACTAGAACGTACTAATGTCTACAACGATGCTTTCTGTATCGGCCACGATGGAGTCTTTGGGACCATAAATGGTCTTCGGCTGGGACGTGTCCCCGGCGTTCCAGTGAGTGCCACTGTTACTTTTCTGTAATAAAGTATTCGATATGGTACAGGTAGAATGGCCCGAGATCAATGCGGCATGGGGACAGACACTGTTGCTACTATATACCATTGCGCGGAAACTAGACTTTACGTTTGACAAGTATGTTGTCATGCGATTCGTTGAGAACGACACTGACAAGCGTTCGCAGCTACCGTTTGATCCCGTTGGGTTCCTTTTCGCGAATTGAACGAACGACTGGTGATAAAGCAACATACGAATTATATGGTTCGGGAGATCTCCACTTTGGTCGGCTACTGCACAACCGCCGGTTTGATTTTGCCATGGTTGCTTTCCTGGAATGCCTGAAACAGTTGATGGACAATGTCAAGTCCCAGGATGCGAGCGTCGAATTCCCACATCAGTGAGTGCATTGTCGCTGAAAATGAGAGCAATAGGACTGATAGTTAGTCAGAGTCGTCAAGGATAAGATAGGTGAGGCATCCGTCAAGTTACAGTTCAGCCAAGAGGAGGCATGGACACGTGCCCTGAGGCACGTTCTGCTCGCGCTGAAAATAATACTCAAGTGGACTACCAATGGGGGAAGCGGATAACGGTAGTTTATTGTTGGGACATAGGGACAATATTGATGTGAACAGTAGTCCCGTGTAACGCTGCTCCCCGATACGTAACAAGACGAATCAGCGATTCGGTGGTGTCATGGGATATCGAGTCGTCTCTAACAGGCAAGAGCTTATAGATAGTAGAGGGTCATAGCACAGTGCGTGACATCCCGCCCGCCTCAGATGTGCCAGAAAATGGACCTCTCCCTGGCACTGGAAGGCACCAGAAGCGGAACGTTGAGCCCAAATCTTTATCAGCCTCCCAGGAGCTCCGTCTTACAAATCGCTCGGCCATCGGGACTTGTAGACGCGGTATGAGTAAGGACGTCGCATACGAACTTGGAATCTCTGTCAGGTAGGCTGCGAAATCAGATATATAGCACTCCTGCTTGTATCCATCTCCCTGCGTCCCCCCCACTGATCACCCAGATTGCGCAATCCGCTCCTCATCTCACGCCATGGGTCTCCTATATCTCGGAACACCGCTCACATGGGACGAGGCAAGCAAGTACGCCGACCATGTCAGAGAGCACGGCATCACACAGTTCCTCCACACCTGGGAAAGAGTCAAGGACAGACACGGAGACGACCTCCTCTGGGGTGACGAGGTATAGCCGCCCACTTGGCTTCGCCCCTTCCTGACTCATCTTCTCCAGATTGAGTACATGGTCATCGCCTTTGATGATGAGACAAAAAATGCCAAACTCTCTCTCCGTCAGACTGAGATCCTCGCCAAGCTCAGCAAAATCATCACTGACCTCGAGGATGATGCCCCAGAATCGTAAGCCTCAGTCCCCTACTCCATCTGCCTGGCGGGTAATCTCCTCAGAATCTCAATCCCTACCTTTCACCCCGAGTATGGAAGATACATGTTAGAGTCAACTCCCGGATCTCCATACACAGGATCCATCCAAGATTTACTTTCTGTCGAATCCAACATGCATCATAGGCGAGCTCTCCACACTCTTCCTTTGTACCTTTTCCTCATTTCGAATACAAGACGCCTGCTCGCCAGGAGGCATCTCAACCCCAATGAAGTACCCATCACCGTCACCTCTTTCCCCCGTCTGGGTGCTCCCGGTGTCTTTACCGATCCCCATTTCAGCCCCGATGGCGCAAAGTCCAGTCACAGCCTATTTTTGCCAGAAGAGATCACTAATCCGCACGCACGTTTCCCGTCAGTACCCCTTTTAGGTCAACTCCCCCCGCTCACTTCCTAACTGTGCCACAGCACCCTTACCGCCAACATTAGAAGCAGGAGAGGTTCCAAAGTCGCTATCAATCTTCCTATTTTCATTGATGAAAAAACGCCGAGGCCATTCGTCGATCCTACTATACCATGGCAACGTTCCTTGTATGCAGAAGATGCTGGTGAGGCTTTTCTTGCGCAGAAAGAGCTCATCATGACTCATGAAACCTGCCTCACCGTACAGAGGCCAAGAACGGCGCAGCTTTAATAGATCATGTTTACATGGACGCAATGGGCTTTGGCATGGGTTGTTGCTGTTTGCAACTTACGTTCCAGTGCTGCAATGTTGAGGAAGCAAGGCGTATGTACGATGCCCTGATCCCAGTGGGCCCAATTATGGTATGCGAATTTCAGGCGCAGATGCATATTCTCGCTTATGTATACGCAGCTTGCGTTGAGCGCTGCTAGTCCTATCTGGCGTGGTTATCTCTCCGACGTTGACTGTCGCTGGAACGTTATTGCCGGCAGTGTGGATGACCGCACCGCGGAGGAGCGCGGACGTGTGGTGAATTAACCGACTTCTTCTCCAGCCAATTTTGTGACTGATTCCATCTTCCAGCCATTAAAGGAGAACAAATATGTGATTCCGAAGTCGCGCTATGACAGCGTTGACTTGTATCTATCAACGGATTGGGACAATAAGCCAGCATACAACGACACCGACGTGCCCTACGATCAAGAAATATACGCTCGCCTCGTCGACCACGGTATGTATGGAATCTTAGAATTCCTTTTCGATGCCCCATGATCACATTTATTCGAAGGCATCGATGAGTTGCTTTCCAAACACATGGCCCACATATTCATCCGTGACCCTCTGGTAATTTTTTCGGAAACCATCAACCAGGACGACGAGACTAGTAACGATCACTTCGAGGTGAGCACTGTCCATCTTCTGTGACACTCAAAGTCAATATTATTGGCAAGAACCTCCAATCTACGAATTGGCAAACTCTCCGTTTCAAACCACCGCCACCTAAGTCCCCCATCGGTTGGCGAGTCGAGTTCCGCAGCATGGAAGTACAGCTAACCGACTTTGAGAACGCCGCATTTGCCGTTTTCATTGTGCTCCTATCTAGAGCCATCCTAGCTTTCAACCTGAATTTTTACATTCCTATCTCGAAGGTGTGCTCTCACTGTTTCCTGTCATTTTGTTACGATTAATGTCTTCAAGGTGGACGAGAATATGGATAGAGCACAAAAGCGAGACGCCGTTGGTGCGGGCAAATTCTTCTTCCGCAAAAATGTGTTGCCACCTGGTTACATATCACCCACCATGAGCACCCCGTCATCGTCTGGATCATGCTCACCTGTTGAATGGCAAAATGGCATGCCTCCAAAGGAACGGAAGTTGCGGAACTGTTTCCCCCGCGTCCCTCCTCCACCCACGCTCGTAGATACCCCCGTTGAGGACGAATACGAAGAAATGTCGATGGAGGAGATCTTCAATGGGAAGGTTGGTGTTGAATGCACTTGCTTTATACAATTAACTTCCCAGTTGTAATAGGATGCTAGGTTTCCTGGACTACTCGGACTCGTCGAGGCATACCTTGAAACGCTTGATGTGGATCTATCTGAAAGACGGCAGATCAACAAATACATTGACCTGGTCCGCCGTCGCGCAAATGGTGCGTGCCTATAATTTGCTTTCGGTTCTTGCGATGCTGAGGTGCGCCAGGCTCGCTGCTAACGACGGCGAGGTGGATGCGGGACTTTGTTCGATCGCACCCTTCGTACAAATTCGACTCGGTGGTCAGCCAGGAAATTAATTACGACCTCATGGTTGCGGTCGACGAGATGTACGTATCTCACGCCAAAGGGAGCATCAGGATTCCTGACAGCTTGTTTCCAGTGAGAGGGGCGTTTTGCGTGTTCCACAGCTTTTGCCCCAAGACTACTCCCGATCGCGAGTCAATGGACTGCATGAATCGAAGTTTGAGCCGTGATCTGGGAAAGTGGCGTTCCTAGAGATACGGTCGCGAACATACCCCGCGGCGATGTCGCGATTACATATATAGAATGGAATATGAAACGTACATTCGAGACTGCTATGATTAGATTCTGGGCAAGGGGTGCATCGCCACCACGAGACTGTCACGTGATGCATTAACCGGCTTTGTCCGAAGTGCAAAGGCTGGCTCGACCAACGCTCGAATTCGATTACAGTCACTACGAAGGATGTCTGCGTTGCGTTTGCTTTCCTCCGCCGCCAAACGCGCGCCATCGGCACTCAGTACGCAGAGACGTGGGTATGCTGAGGTTGCCGATAAAATCAAGCTTTCACTTGTCCTTCCCCATCAGGTTCGTCACCTCTTGCTTGCGCCTTTGTCACTGACAGTTTTCGTCAGGCCATCTTCACTTCCGCAGATGTCGTCCAGGTAAACATTTCAGCCGCATCTGGAGACATGGGTATTCTTGCAAACCACGTCCCTTCTATCGAACCCCTCCGTCCTGGTGTCGTGGAAGTAATTGAGACCGGAAACACGTCGAAAAAGTGGTTTGGTGGGTAGTTTAATAATCTACACGGTGTCGTTCCTGAATCCTGCAGTGTCCGGTGGTTTTGCAAACGTCCACCCTGGTAACAAATTGACAATTAACGTGGTCGAGGGTGCCCCACTTGAGTCTTTCTCGCCCGAGGTCTGTTACTCTTCCTTGAATGTCCTACTTGACTGATGTTTTTGTTCAAGGCCGTTCGTGCCAATCTACAGGAAGCACTGAGGGTCGCCGCTGGTAATGGATCAGAGGAGGACAAGCTGGAGGCTCGGATAGAAGCCGACGTTTACGAGGCCCTTCAGCACGCTCTGAGCTCAAAATGAATGCAATTCCATTTGTTGTTGCAACTTAGAGTTCAATTTACACGTAGTGGCTAGTCTACTGGCTTGATATCTTCTGATATGATGCGGACGGGCGCGGCCAATTCTGTGGACCCAGTTGGGAAATTTATGCAAATGAAACTAGAAAGGTTATTATGTAATAACATTGTCTAGCGTGATTCCTCGCCGAACGCGCTGGCAGCAAACGCGTGTTTTCGTCGCGGTGCGCTGGGCCCCGAGTCAACGGCCGAGCGACATGAGTCTACCCCCCATGAATCCGCCGGAGAGCGTCAACGATCCGTCCCTCCTGCGACAAGAACCCCTTTGCACTCATATAGCTATACTTGAGGCCCTGGAGGGCAACACGCGTTCGCATGACAGGAACGTGATCTCTAGGTTTGTCGACGCAATGCAGCAGAATGATAAAGTACGTACTCGCGTTCCCAAGGTTAGAAATCTCGACAGCTCTTCCTTAGGCGGCTGAGGCAACCAAGCAATGGGCATACTTGGTGTTCGAGGATGTTCTCTCGGATAAAGATTCTTTCGACGTCACGGACGGAGGGGAAAAACTTTACGAGGTCTTTTTCGAGTACCAGATACGGTTATCCCGAGGGCTGCAACATGGGAACGACGACGAGGCCTGCCAATACAAAGACCGTGTCTTCAGGCAGGGGATCAGTGCAATCAAGCTCAAGGACCGTGGTGCAAATGCTCAGCACTCTACCGGAGGAAGAGGCGGTGGGGGTAAAAGTAAAGGTCACGCCAGTCAGCCTTCCTCCCGCCCTCATAAAATGTCTGGCCCGAAAGATGTTCGCCACCAAGTTGGGACTAGTGTTCAGCGTCCCGATGCAGGTCTGACTCGCTTTACGGTGATGGAAGCTACGTGTTTAGATCTCACAGAATCGACAGGTAGCGTTGTCATGAACTCGAACACAGAATGTGGGTCCCATTCTACGATGGGTAGCTCAGCAAATGACGTCCCCCTCGCTATTGGTGCACCACTGTCCATCTTACCAGGGGTCGCGAAGTCAAGTAAACGTTCAAAGTCCAAAAAGGAGAAGAAACGAAAAGCCAACTCTCAGAAACCCCCGATAATCACACACTCTGATGCATCCGAAGACGATAAGGAGCCGTCTAAGACTCGTGTGGTCACTGCTGCGAACACTACACCACATCGGTCAAAACGATTTGCACCTAGTCCTTGTAGTCAACCATATAACTTGCCTGGGCCAAAAGATCAGGTGGACGAGAAAAGCTCGGCCCACGGACCCCAGACTGACACCAGCATATCTCAGCTCCAATCAACCCTGGCAAGCATCCGGTCCGATGAGTTCATATCCTTTTCCAGTATTAAGGGTGGCCGTGGCGCCGGACTCCCGCTCAATGGCCTCAAGCACGTTAAAAGAAGGATTATGAAGCACCCCTCTCAACCAACTCGAGCAAGTTCCATCCCCTTGCGGAAGACGAGATTAGACCTTCAGACCCGCACGACCAAACGATTGCGCCGAGCATCGATATCAACTCCGGATTGCGAACTAGGGGAAGGATCCAAGTCCACAGGTACCTCACGGACGAGAGTCGTTCAAGAATCCACAATCCAAGTACCCCTTGTTACCGGTCCTCCATTAGGCCAGGAATGTATTCGTGCGGAATCAGAGGCGCGAAGGAAGCGTACTCGAATTGAATTTGAAACAGGATTCGTTGTGTCTCATGATAAAGCTTCCGCTGACTCTCATGAACCTCTTGGCCCGGACAGTAGATTGTTACGGCCTCTTCCTAAAAAAGTACGCGACAGGCGTTTAGTGCTAGTTGCGGATGAAGACACGGCCCGCCGTGGGGTTCCATGTGGAGCCCCATCTCTAAAGCATGCAGAGCATCTTTTGCGAGATGTAACGAGCAATGCACTAGCCATACTACGGGAAGAAGCTGGGCCGGATGTACCAGACTGGACTCAAGACGAGGGGCACGACTCAGAATGTGAAGATCTCTACGGGCATGATCAAGATGAAGCAAGCGATGTCCATGTTTCTACAGCAACTTCTCCACCCTCAACGGTCATACCTAAGCCTCCCGTCCCAGCTCCTCCACGTATATGGGCTCAGGTGGGTTGCTTTACCGCGAGTCGTGTATAACAACTGACTGTTGACAAGTCTCGCCAAGAGGTCTGCGAGTCCTTTGAGTATTTCCGCAGTTATCATAGCGGCGTGTACTCAAAGAATGACATCGTCAAGGGTTACCTCCTCGGGGCATATGCTGCGAGGTACGTAATCTCTGTCATCATCGTTTTAGATCTCTGAACTATCCACAGTCGGGACATATTCCACCACGGCGGGAGGTTAATTATCTCGCACGGGTTCGTCTGACATATGGTACATTTCGCCTGAGCGAACTGAGCTTCCAGGACAGGGGTGGTAAATCCGAGGCTATACTTGACCCTCGGAGAGGACCCAAGCGCTACCAGACGGATCAGGATCAGGAAGCCTCGGATAAATCAGTCCGCGCTTTGCTGAAGACATGCAAAGACCGACGGCCGATCGCGCTTCTTGCTGATGATAAATATGCACTCTTTCCCTACGATCTCACCTCGGCCAATTATACCTATGTTGTGCTTGGTTTTTATTGGATATCCCATGCATGGGGTCAGTTTTTGACACGCTTATAATTGATCTAACCTAACCAACAACCAGCGGAATGTCAACCCGCCCGTGATGGATCAGGACGTATTGTCCGGTGGAAATTCGCGTTCCAATGGTGCGAGGGTCAAGGCGATCCCTGGTGGACACCACAACAGAAGATGACGGATATAGCATCCGGCCCGCCAAAGCCCATCTCAGATTCAAGGATGTGTCCCACAAAAGGCTCGCCACATCCCGCAAATAGTGGTGGAGATCCAAGCATCCAATGCAAACATTGTCAGGAGCAGAGTCCGTTTGTCTACAAACAAGGTTGGATGTGCCTGAATCCTCGCTGCAGTGTGTTTTGGGATATCGACAACGAAGACCCAAAACAATTAGATTACCGTGATGAATTTTTAAGCCTATTACCCAAAAAATTCGAAAGATTGCCGAATCTAACACCGGCCAGAGTGGCCGAAACGCCAGGTGGAGTTACGACCACATATGCCTTTAGCAAAGGTTGGCATTGCACGAAATGTGGTCGCCTCTCATGCAGGTGAGTTTGATAGCAAAATCTATTGGCAGATTTAATAGAATGGACAGATATAAATGGGAGCATTGGGAATGTCCTAACTGCGAAGTAAGTAGTCGTGTGGTTTCCATGAACCGCTGACAAAGGTTGGCGGGTCAGTTTAAATATGTGGTCCAAGGCAGGATACGCTCCCCAAAGGAATTCTGGCACCAGCGTCCCCCGAAAGGATTTTTGCACTCGCAGATTGGGAAAGACTCGGGTAACCTGGTGCTACCCACCCGCCATTTCACGCTCACTTCCATTTCACAGGCATCCTCGCTGCTCGTCCCGAACCAATTAACCTCGGGGCGCACAGAGGATTCACCAACTGCCTTACCTTCGTCCTGCCCCACAGCAGGTAAGTATCACCATTTCTGTCTTCCGTAATCGGTGCAAATTCATCTGGTTAGAGGTAAAATTCACCTCATTATTGGCACACCGTTGTCGAATGGAGATGCAGATAACATCTTCCAGCTGTATCAGCAGCGAGCTTCTACTGGCGACTTGCAACTTCGTCGATACCCACTGCGAAACGTAGGTACATCAAACTTCTGCTACACCATTCCCTGATGTTTGCCATAGCACAGAGGTAGTTCCGGTTCACCAGCTATCTTGATGCAAATTAACGTGGCTTGGTTAGCGCGTGGTCTGTTACTTACCAACTACTTCTCGCAGAACTGTAAGTACTGTTCTCTATGCAGACGTAATCTACTATTAGTGATGTGATCTTTATGTCAGCTGGTGAGCCATACCAGGTATGCCCAGTTGAACAGAACCCACCCAACTTGTTGATCCCTGCTTTAGTATGTTGGCGGGTCGGAATACACGGTTCCTTTGCACGAGGCGCCTGACTGCGTCCAACGAGCCTTGGCGCTGATCAAGGAGAGAGCTAACCTTGCGCTACGCATTGACATTCCATTCAACGAGGTTCTCAGCGCGGCGTACATGGAACGACAGAAAATGTCTGTGAGTATAACCCAGTCCAATGTGACTATAAGCACCTTGCTGAACTATGCTCAGTTCCACAGTGACAGTGAAAAGGGGTTGGGACCGACTGTTGCGTCTCTTTCCCTGGGGTCTGCAGCACTGATGCATTTCCGCCCGCATGTGAACATGGAAAATCCGAAGGGCAACGGCGCTTATGCATTGACTCTGGTTCTCCGTCATGTGAGTGTTGATAACAGGTTATACGTGATACCTATTGCTCAGTTGCACGCTGCATTGTCAGGGAGACGTCTTGATTATGGAAGGCAGTGGAGTGCAGCAGTATTATGAGTGAGGAGCTTGACGCATAATTCGGACATATTGCTGATTTACAAGTAGGCACACGGTCGTTCCCATGAACTTTCGCATTGCTGCGACTGCGCGTTGCATTGGATCTGCTTGATAGTATATGTCGCCGACCTATTTGTATCGTAATCTTTCTGCTGCTGCTAGAGAATCGAGAGAATCCGGTGACTTTGTCTGATGTCAACACAGCCACAACATGTGTTTTCCTCGCCGGACCGTGCAGTTGTAGGCCGGCTCAGGTGAGATCAATCCAACTTCAACTTGCGTCCAGCGAGACCAGATACCATCTCTATCTAGCACCTACTCGCCGCCGCGGATGAGAGACAACGAGTCTGTGCCAACAAATTCCCAATCCCAGCCACCTTCAACTGCTGACCTCGTCCCTCGCCTTCTTCGGTCGATGAGCAAGGCGCAGCCAACCCAGCAGGTCACTTCGGCGGCAGGTGCAGAACAAGCCGGCGTTACGCCAGTCAAGTGGATGTCCAAACAGAAAGCGTCTGCGATTGAGCACTTCACAAAGCTCACGCACCGAGGCAGGACCCCAGCTCAAGTCGGGATTGCAACGGCTAACGACGCTGATCCTGCCGAATCGTCATCGCAGACCCTCTACGCAGTTCAGACACCCATAGACACCCAGTCGAATGATGGGAATGTCGGTTCGGTGCTGGCCGATAACCCCGGGCAACCTCACGAGCCCGTCGCTCCCAGCACGTTTGCAAAAAGAGTGCAAGACATGCTTTCCGCAATTCCTTCCTTCGTGCCTAGTAATGGCTTAGGATCCTCCGAATCCACTCCCTCCGCTCCTTCACAGACCGAAGCCGATGATACACCTCCCTCCGTACGGGACCCACATCTTCTCGCTTTCTTAACCCTGCCGAATTTCGAAAACGGTCCTTTCGAACACGGTTTGCAATCGTTCTGGTCTACTTTGGATCATTTTCGACTGCCGTATGGCAAAAAAACCGAGACTGCAAGTGCCCCGGAGCCTTCGCAGGATGATGTTTTGGATTGCATCGATGACAATAACTCCGTCATGATGTATGGTCCATTGGAGCCAAACGACACCTCGGAAGTCGAAATTGCATGTTCGGAAATCGTGTCTATAAACGGAGATGGAGAGGAGATACGTACCCCCCAACCACGCTTCATACCGTTGCCCTCGGAGTCCTTCGATGAAGACGTGATGAGTAGTGGTGGACGCAGTCCTCGGGCGCGTTTCATTCCACTGCCCCTGAAGTCCATCGATGAAATGCTGTTGCGTAGTGGTGGACGCAGTCCCCGACCACGCTTCGTTCCGCTGCCTCCAGAGTCCATCGATCAGGTACTAATGCATAGTGGTGGACGCAGCCCTCGGTCACGTTTCATTCCGCTGCCTTCGGAGTCCATTGATCAAGTGCTGATGGGTGGAGGAGAGTCCAACGTTCGAGGGACAGAGGGTGAATCAGAGGTTGTCTTCGGGGCCACTGGCGTGGCACAGGTGCCTCCCACCACTGAGCATCCAGCGGATCAACCACCTATGAAGGAATATCGCGTCTGGTTGCCTTCACTCACGAAACTTTCCGTCCAGACAATGTGGTGGGGATTTCGAATGTAGGTATCATGGCATGTTGGCGACGTAGCTAATGCGATTTCTATGCCAGTTATCTCCCTCCTCCTGTTCTAGATATTCTTAACAACAAACAACTCGAGGCGGCAAAGCGTGCCGCATTAATTACGACCGCTCTTCAGTGGCTCATGGACCACCTACCGGTTGCGCTGCTCCCACCACAGATGCGCCCTGGTGTGACTATTCTTCGCCATCTGGTCCCTTATGTGGGTTATATAGGTGGGTTCATCGCATGGAGTTGGTCTGCAATTAGGAGCTTTGATAAAGGTATGGTCGTTTACTTGGCGCATGTCGAGTTGTTGCTAAAGGAGCCGTAGGTTATGGTGTTGTTCTGACTGCTACGTGGTTGCTCCCGTTCATATTGGTACCTGGTACCTGGGAAGCGGAGCAGGTTCCGACTCAGAGCACGGACGCACAACCATCCCCCCCCGTCCCATCGTGACCTTATCCATGTACCTCGGCATTTACGAATCCGCGCGATGATTGTGGTTTTATCTGTATCGCCTAGACACGGATCGCCTGTATTGTACGATGACATTTTCAACAGGACTATCAAGTTTGGACCAAGACTTGGCATGACGCCAATTCATGACGTCACACCAGCGAGTGAGTACAATATATACAAGAGTTGGAGTTCACCCAGGCATCGCTACAACTTTCCATCTCCCATCATGGTGGTTACCTCAGAAGAACGCGCTCGCCTTGACCCATACTCTCGCATCGCAGAGAGCAAGGATGTCTCTCTCCTCCAGAAGATCGCAGGTTGTCACTTCACCGTGTGTAGTGCGAGTCCGCTCATTACTACTTGCTTCTTAGATCTACGGGAAGTGGTCAAAGCCGCCAAAACAGGGATGCTAGTCACTCGTGATCCCAACGGTAACCTTCATTCTCGCGTAATGACCCCTGCGAATGGTTTGTTTGAATCACCCTTGCTCCTATCATCCTAATTCACCTACTCCCTCTTAGTGCATGGCGATCCCCAGTTGAATCTCGTTTTCCTCGCAAATAACGTTTCTTGCAAATTTGAGGAGATCGAGAACGACTCCCACGTCAATGTCTCTTTCTTTGACCCTTCATCGACCGATTGGGCATCCTACTCTGGAAAAGCTCGAGTGACTCAAGACAAAGAACTCGTTCATAAGCACTGGTCTGGCTTGTAGGCATTCTGGGCCACTCAACTTCGTTATTTCCTGGAACTAATTGTTACTGGTTAGTATATCTGGTTACATCGGCAACCTCGGAGACGGCGTCCACAAGGGCGACGAGGGGGACCCCCGAGTCGCGGTCATAGAAATCATCCCCGACGAAGTCAAGTACTGGATCTCTAAGCAATCGGCTATCTCTCGTACTGTTCAAGTTGCAGTCAGCGCTGCTATGGGCAAAGCCACGGCTCCTGGGGAGTTGCAAACCATTCGCAAGGAAGAGGTCAGTGCGACGCATGGGGGAGTGTCCTTTTTTCGGTATTGAACAATCATATACAGATTCAGCTGGCCCAGGGGTCTATCAAAGATTGACCAGTCGACCAAGGGGGGTGTGTGATCAGTAGCTCATCGAGGTTGGTATCGGCTCCGATGGTATGTGTAGCGAATGTAAATAATAACGGTGCAAAGCGGATGATTAGAAGTCATGTATGTCCGCTTCCTCTGTGAGTTATTTGTATTTTGGAGAGACGATTGGACGACATGGCATCCTCGTTCCGATGCATGGCTTCTGCATAACTAGCAAATAAAACCGAATAAGCTTCCGCGCCCAGTGCCCTAGCAGACAGGACCAACAGTAATTTGTAACGAACGAGTTCTTCTTCTATTTCCTCGTTGCGGAGACGAGCCATTACGAGTTGGTTCTGCTCGGTTAGTCTAGTGAAATGCGAAAAGCAGAATAGGGTAGGTAGCAACTCACCAATACATCCACATGTTCAGCATTCAATTGAGCAAGGCTCGCGTCGAGCTCTTTCCTAGAAAAGTACATTGGAAAAACAGTCGCCACACGGACAAACACTTACACTCTCGCGGTAAGTACCCTGTTACTATTCCGGAGCGTATCCATTTCAATGGCATGTGCTTCCCGCGCTCTCACTAGATCAGCGTACTCGTGCGCATATGCATCCAACATGAATGGCGTAATCCTCAAGGAAACAGCGTCCTGTACGAACTCATCGACGTTGTATTCGACTGATGGATCACCCTCTTCGTCGTCTAGAGATTCGATCTGTCATGCATTCGATAAAGCGCTCCTCTTTCGACTGAAATCGAAGACCAGGTTACTCACCTTGTATCGCTCAAACACTCTTGTCTTTAGGAATGACAAAATTTCGTCGAATTTGAGCGTGAGCAGCACGTCCTCGTTTGTCTGCAGTAACGCGATGCTGAATGCAAAGATTGCCTCGATGCCGCTCGCGAGGCAGTTATCATATATTCGGAACACGATGTCTAGTGGGAATCTGGGGCCTTGTCAAACAGGCTGCGACAGATGTGTGTTCAAATGTCGGCTCACCTGTAACTGAACAACGTAAGGAACCATTGCGAACAGAACATGCTTGATTTAATGCCTTGCCGCAGAAAATGCAGGTGTAATACTGGCAAGAGTTCCTCGATCAATCTATCAAACTGCATGAATTCAGAAAGATGGCATTTCAAGCATGTGTCGAATGTACCTGGAACTAGAAAAGTTTAGCTGAACATGGTGCGGAGAATGACGAAACTTACGAGCCGTAATTGCAACTTAGGCATTTCAGGGAGAAAATGACCCCGGAGGTCATATGTATGCATTAGGCGAACCAAGAGGCAAAATGCCTGTTCATCTGGCATCTAATCACAATCGTCGTTGGGTCTGTTTGTGCGAGACATGAGGACTCACGTTTAACAGGAGTACTGCAACAACAAACGATAACCCTTGACAGTAACCGACTTCGGGATCATACCTAAACGTACGGTTGTAGGTATATGTCACAATGATCAAGGAACAAAAACTTGCAGAGAATATGCCTTTAGTACATTGAATAAGTTTTCCTGTCCGATACTTTGTCCATCTGTGAAGAACTCGTGATGGGGGAACGTTCTACCGGTCGTGCTTCAGAAAGGTCTACCTCTATCCCGAGTAGCTTATGAATCTAACCTCCCGAGGTCTCTGGTGATCGCCTTTTCGTGCTGACTGGTCTCTTTCAAGAGAGTCAGGTAAGTATTCTCAAGTTCAGTGTCCTTAGAAGCCGCCCTATTACAAACCGTTGTTAACAAGGGACAAGGGGATCCGAAGTCACGTTCACATTAACTGCCACACCATTCCCCGCAGCGCAGCGGGCACCCCTTTCTCAATTGCTTTGGCGAGTTTTTCAGCGTTGGCGGCGGCGTACGCCTGATAATCTATATCGGACCCGTCAATGCTCAGCTTGACGGCAGGCTACTAGTCTAGGTACCGGAGATGACAACGCCCCAGAAATCTTGGTGAAGCGATTAGCGCAGAATCTGCACAACCAGACCACAGACTGACCCCAATCAATGAAAGCTTCTTCGTCGTGAGCAGCCTCTGCCCGCCGTTCGTTGTGGAGGCGAAGGAACTCTTCATGCAGTTTCTGTTGGCCGTCACCAGTGGCACGATGCACGTCAAGGTCATTTTCTTCGTGTGCCTTTTGAACCCCCAGTCGTGCGAGGATGTTACTGCCAGATATGTCGTCCGCAGTGATACTTGACGCCGATCTCTTATGTACGAATTGTCGGAGTGACGCTAATGCTTTTGAAGGAGCTGACGAAATTGTCGTCCGTCGTTCTGATCTGGCTGCTGCCTGGTCGATGCCCGACGCGATACTAGCACGCTCGGACAGCGGGACAGTTGAAAAGCGTGAATCGTCCTCGAGGGTGACATCGTTGTAGTCCGATTCTGCGACCGAGTCTGACGGAGACAAAGGGGTCAGGGTAGGGCCTTTTGGGGAGAGCAACGAGTCCAGCGAAGAGGCAAAGTCGAGCGCGGTCGTCGCGGCGAGTGCAGATTTCTCTGCACCGTCAGTCATTTCTGCACGAGCACGAGCACAAGCTGCAGCAGCCGACGTTTGCCTGTCGCCGTCGTCGTCACGCCGAGAATGATCACTGGCACGTGGGTATCTATACAACTGATATACTGATCACACATCCTATCTCGTGAATCGCAATGTCCACTCCTCAATACTTGAAAGTCACCAGTAAGAACGTGCTCTTGCCGTCTGGCGACCCACAGCCTGCCACCATCACAGTCGATCGCGCGTCAGGAAAAATCGTATCCATCGATTTGCACTACCTCGGCAGGAATGCAGGGGAACATCACCCCAGCACCCACGTGCTTGATGTCGGCGAAAAGCACGTACTTCCCGGGCTTGTAGAGTAAACCGTTATGTGCAACTGCTAGGACTACAGACTGAACCCGATCCCTAGTGCACATGTACACTTGAATGAGCCTGGTCGAACAGATTGGGAGGGGTTCTGGACCGGTACAAGAGCTGCAGTCTCGGGGGGTGTCACGACTGTGGTGGACATGCCTTTGAATTCTATACCCCCCACAACGACAGTTGAAAACCTAGAGACCAAACGTAAATCCGCCCAAGGTCAGTGTTGGAGCGACGTTGCGTTCTGGGGAGGCGCCATTCCAGGGAACCAGGTAAGGTCCCTGTTCAGCCCCGAGTCTGCTTTTCTTACGCATCTTGAGCGTGAATTAGAAAGACCTCAAACCTCTTATCACTTGCGGAGTTAAAGGCTTCAAATGCTTCATGATAGAAAGCGGAGTAGAGGTGCACGCACTGTCTTGGGAGATACGACGCTCACTAACATGCATGTAGGAATTCCCTTGTGTTTCCGAACACGACCTGCATGATCACATGAAGGAAATTGAGGTTAGGGAGACCACTCGAACATCACTGCCTTGATCTGATCAAACAACTCAGCATGAGCCGACCGTCCTGCTGTTCCATGCAGAACTGGAGAATGCTCTCGGTTCCGCTCGTCCGCACCCCTCAGCCGATCCAACGCTTTATGAAACCTTCCTGGCTTCACGGCCTGATGATCTGGAAGTGAACGCCATCACATTGATCACACGTCTTCAAGAGAAATACCCATCGCTCCGATGCCACATCGTACATCTCTCTGCCTCTCCTGCCCTTGGCGCCATCCGAGCTGCCAAGGAAAAGGGTTTGAAACTGACCGTAGAAACCTGTTTTCACTATCTATGTCTCTCCGCGAACGACATTCCTAACGGACACCCCGAGTTCAAATGTTGTCCTCCAATTCGCAACGAGTCTAACCGTGATCAGCTCTGGAAGGCTTTGTTGGACGGAGATATCGATTGCGTGGTATCTGATCACAGCCCCTGCGTTGTAGAACTGAAGAAAGTTGAAGAAGGGGATATCATGACAGCGTGGGGGGGAATCAATAGCCTCGGTCTTGGCTTGAGTTTACTTTGGACCGAAGGTAGGAAGCCCAAGAGAGGAGCCACACTCAGCCGAATCGTTCACTGGATGAGCAAACGGACAGCGGAACACGCAGGACTTGATACAGTCAAAGGTTCGTTGGCCGTGGGCCTTGACGGAGACTTTGTGATCTGGGATGCGGAAGCCGAGTTTAAGGGGAGTATTGGTGCTCAGCTTGCTTGTTCGCCTTCGCCTGACGCGACAACCCCAGGTGTCGAAAGAACAGTTCCACTTCAAAAACAAACTCTCTGCGTATGAGGGACTCGTACTGAGAGGGGTTGTGCAGCAGACGTTTTTGCGCGGCCACATGGTATACGATAAGAGCCAGAACGGCTTTAATGGGCTAGATCCCATCGGCAGGCTACTCTGACTTTGCCAACATTCTTTGGCTTGCAATGGAACGTTACATGAAGGGCTGTCGGCTAAGAGGCAAGGAGTGAGAATGTTTGACCGAGAGCGCTCTTTTCTCACCTCCCCCGCATAAATAATTACTTAAACATACTTCGGTCCCTTGATCGTCACTTTGTCTTCTCCATTCATCACGTTGGTGCGATAATATCGCTATATGATGCTCGCTAGACGAACGCTCCCCCGCAAGCGCCTGTGCCTGGCTAGCAAGTCCGTTCATGGAGCGTATGTTCGGTGTCGTCTGGAAACCTTACACCCTTCACCACCCTCTACTTTTTAGACCTCGAGGACTCTACGGCGCTCAATCCGTGCGATTCAGACAAGATGCTAGAGGCATGGCGACCTCTTCTGACAATTTAGTCAGGTTTGGTCAACGCCATGTCACTGCGGGCATTGGCCGATTAACCGAGGCTGTGATGAGCAAAGGAGAGGGTTCGTATCTCAGTTTTGAGGACGGTCGGCGTCTTCTCGATTTCAGCTGCGGAATCGGCGTAACTAACCTTGGTGAGTGCGCGGTTTTTACTTCGCTCCGAGAGGCTAGACCAACACGCATTACATCGAGGTCACTGCCACCCGAAGGTCAGCAAAGCTGCCGCGGATCAGTGCACGAGTCTCGTTCACGGCCAAGTAACTTTCTTGTCTTACCATCTCCCTATGTATTCTGATATTTCTTAGTGTAGCATTGCTTTCCACCTCCCATACCTCCGCCTCATCGAGAAACTTCTTCCGGTCATGCCTGACCCCTCGCTGGACTCATTCTACTTTTGGAACTCGGGCTCGGAAGCCATTGAAGCGACACTGAAGATGGCACGCTCGGTTACGGGACGGCAAAACATCATCAGCATGCAGGGTATGCAGCACGAACCGGTCTTCTACCAGGTTCGCATGTTACTCACTCCGCGTCACCATAGGTGGATACCATGGTCGTACTTACGGCGCCATGGCTGTTACGAAAAGCAAGACTGTGTACAGCGAAGGATTCTTTCCCTTGATGGTAGGTTGCTCGGCTGAGTTGCGAACCTGCACGCCAATCCCATTTTCAGCCTGGCGTGTTTAGCACACCGTTTCCTTACTGGCATCAACTTGGACTCCCGCCAAACACCAGTGAAGAAGAACTTGTCAGACTATCCCTATACCAGCTGGAACTGGTCTTGAAGCAGCAATCTGCACCGAAAGATACTGCCGCTGTTCTGATCGAGCCAGTATTGGGTGAAGGAGGCTATGTTCCTGCCCCACCTGCCTTTTTGCAAGGTGTTCGGAGGATTTGTGACGAACATGGTATCCTGCTCGTAATCGATGAAGTCCAAAGTGGCTTTGGGAGGACGGGTAAACTTTTTAATATTGAATATAGTGGTGTTCGTCCAGACATCATGACGATGGCCAAGGTAAGATTATCGGGGGAGCTGAAGTTGAATGCCGCTAACTAGTTGGAAAAAGGGTCTGGCGAATGGTTTTCCATTGAGTGCCGTAGTCGGCCGGAAGGATCTCACAGACCAATTGAAGCCCGGTTCAATGGTAGCATTACCTCTCGCCAGCCTGCTTCATGACTTATCCCGTTTCGTAGGGAGGTACATACGCCGGTAACCCAGTCTCCTGCGCAGCTGCCGTGGCTGTGGCCGAGGCTTTTGAAGAAGAGAAGGTATTGGATAATGTTGGCGCACGGTACATGCCTTCCTCTGCGTGCGTGTATTCCACTGACGTCTCTGTCTTTCAGATCACAGGAATTGTTGGCGTCGTTAAATAGTCTCCGCAATGACCCTGTGGTCGGGTCAACCATTGTGGATGTTCGCGGAACTGGACTGATGGCCGCGGTTGAGTTCGCGTCTCCGGCATACCCATCGGGAGATCCTGCTCTGAATTTGTCGGCACCCAGGGGTCTCGCGTCCCGCGTGGCGAGACGGTGCATGGACAAGGGCTTGCTGATCCTGACGACTTCGATATATGAGGTGATCAGGTTCATCCCGGCACTGAACATTTCGCAGGCAGACCTTGGGAAGGGATGTGAGATCTTTGCTGCTGCTGTGAGGGAGGTCGTTCGGGAGGGCTAAAGCATTTGCTATGATACATGTTTTAGTTGTTGTACTTGTATGAAGCGGATTTCGCCGAGGCACGCGTCACGTCGATTTCAAATCACAGCACGCTCCAAGCTCGAGGTTGGTCAGAAGGCTTAGCCTCAGGCTGGCCAACAGTCTCGCCATCCCATGATCTTCCTACCCGTCCTAGTCACACTTCTCCACGTACCACAGCTGCTCGGGTACGTCCCTGCCCAGCCTTCCAATGCTACGTTTCAAGGTACTGGCGGAGTCAACACGTCAACACTCCATCTACAATGGTACACGAATGGGTAGGTATCTCCTGCTGCCCCTGCTGCCCGATCTCTGACGTGATTTCGGTCCACAAGGTCTGACTGGGAGTATGTCACACACCAATTAGTCGGTCCCGAACCCAGTAATAGCCCTGTTCAGGTGTGTCTTCAATCCCATTACGTTCTTGCCTCGCTGACGCTACTGAAGGGCATTTTCGTTCACTTCCCCGAGGATGGCGCTGGTGACGAACCCAGTGCGTGCGAGTGTTCGCCCATGTTGTCGCTGTTGAGTGTGATCCACCGTAGCGAGCACACCTTGGATTGCTTTCGTGTCTTGTGATGCTAATTCGACGAATTCATCTCCCGAAGCTGATATTTTCACCATGGCAAAGGATCGTGGTGCAAAATCAGTTGTAAGTCCGACACCTTCCGTGGTATCTGCTGGCTTCTTGATCCTCTGAGCTAGGTATTGTACTCTCTCTACTCGGAAACCTGTATCATCAATACAGGCTATCAAAGTTCGGTTCTGGACATCTTTGCTACCCAGACCATGAATGCATCTTCGTTTGTTTTCTCTCTGCTCCCTACTCAACTTTCAGTGAACGTTTTGATCTTCTTAGGCGCATTGAATACGAATTCGGCCAGTTCGGACCATCCAACGAGATATATTACGGGTATTTCAATGCCACAATGCTGAATGACGCTGCAGGAGTGCTTAACAATACAATCGTGTCCCACTATCCGGCTGCTCCCGGCTACCTTTTCGCCACTCTCCCAGCTTATAATGCAACCGGCGCAGGGCTGCAGAGCGATGCCAATGGAACGGGAACCTCGACGAGCACAGGTAGCAGTGGTTCTCAAAACACGGGGGTTGCCATGTGAGAGACTCACTCAAGTGGCTGGACACTTCTGATTCTTCGCAGGATTGTTTTATACACCATCACTGGCTGCGTATCTGCCTTGTTTTCTGCTGTGATCGTATCAGGGGTACGTCACGTTAAAACAGCAACGATGCATGTCACTCACAGATCCACAGGCCATCAGGGCTATTAGGTATCCGGAGAGATATGGTCCTCGTTCGGCAGACCCCACACTAGGCGGTGGACAAAGCCGCGCGAGGGGTCTTGGAAGAGCGATTCTGGACACATTCCCGATCGTCAAATTCGGATCTTCCGGAAATGATCGGGAGTCTGGTCTTCCCCGTCCCAAAGACATCGAATCAGCGCCTATAGACACCGAGTCTAATGTCGCTGTACCTCTACCCAACTCCGTACAGCTAGCACAACTAAGCGCTACGGCAGAGCATAACGAACACCTCCATGACCCTCAGGAGGGGACGGCTACTTCTACAATCGGCCGAGAAGCACGGGATGATGATCAGGCATCTGAAGGAACAGATCAGGTTGATGGATCTCAAATACGAACCGTGGACCACGGAACTTCATCACGCGTACCTGCATCTCCGCGTCAAATGGATACAGGAATGCCGGAGTGCATAGGACGAGAGACATGTCCGATATGTATCGTTGACTTTGAAGAAGGGGATGACCTACGAGTACTACCGTGCGAAGGAAAGCACCGATTTCACCAGTCTTGCGTGGACCCCTGGCTACTTGAGCTTTCGGGATCCTGTCCAATATGTCGACAAGGCGAGGCGAAATCTGGTCGATTTGAGAATAGGAGACTGACGAGTACCCATCAGACTTTCATGCGCTGGAGACGATCATTTCCGGAGAGCCAGGAAGCGAGGTGTCTCCATCCAACCGTCATAGCGACGCAGGCACATCCCCAACACAGAACCGGTTTTCTCGTTACTTGCGATTCGCGCGGAGACGCCAGGGAGGACCTGGCAATAGGGACCAAGTGTCTTCGCCGCCGCCGCCCGAATCTTGAATATAGCTTTCGGTGCATGTGTTATCCTGGTAATAGTGTCAAAATTGTACTGGTTTAATCCCTGGTACACGGGATGGGACGTCTCATACACTGTACGTCGAGTCGAAAAGGTATATAACCCGGTCGTCGGTATAAGGGTGCAATCCCATTACGCGTCCCCCCAGTGAACGCATTCACCATTGCCAGAGTGGTTCGTCCTTGCCGAGCACTGACCGAGGAATCTCGTGTTATGGACAGGGTCAGCATGGCAAAAGTCAGCGATTTCTTATGGGTCTTGTAGGATACGGGTAGCATTCGAGTTAGCGATCAAGAAGCGCAGACTTTGTCAACTGAAAATTCGCTCTAGCACATCCTCAGCCTCCAAACCTCGCTAATCTACGTCTACGCATTTCCTCTATGCTGACTTCTTCCCTCGGAGCTTGAGCGGTTTCACCGCTCACGCCTTCCGCGTCTGTCTCCGTCTCCGTCTCCGTCCCTGCTTCACTCTCTTCTACAGTTTGACTCGCGCTTGTGTCTGTGCCAAGGGGCTCGTCCGTCAATCGTTGTGGCGGCGGCGGTTGAGTGCTCGATGGTAGAGTGAAACCGGGTGGCATAGTCTCCAGAGACGCTTTGAGAGCTGCCTGCAGCTCTGCGTCGTCATCGTCGTAAACCCTGTCCATCGTATGGGTGTTCGCCCTCGTCGCGGGTGTATCATGGTCTTCCTCGTCATCCAGCTCCGTCATCTCCACATCGTCGCCTGTCCGAGCATGATGTTCCGCAAGCGATTCTTCCATCGCTCTTCGAAATAGTTCATCTTCATCTTCCACCTCCCTTTCTCGTCGTTGTCGCGAATGGCGTTCTTGAGTTCGACCAAACTGTGCAATCTCTTCTTCGTACTGCTCTCGCAAGGCTGCTTCTTGCTCCTGACGCATCCTCTCCATGATGATCCGATTTCTCTCCATGGAAGCGCTCACGGGGTCAACATCGGCATTGCCATAACGATCCTGGTTGGGAGGGATGTTCGGTTGGCCTTCGCTTGTACCCTGCCGCCCAGAAGACTCGGGAGGAAATCCTGGGAAAGCGCGGGGAGATGGGATTACAGGCGAGGGATAGTTCTCCAGTCTGTTGAAGGCACTCCTACTACTTGTGCCTCTTTCCTCAGTGCTCGACAATGAGGCTTGCAGGGCTGCCTGGAGTTCCATGTCTTCATCCTCCAAGCCTGGCTCAGATGAAGGCACGCGGGACCCGGATAATGATGCCGATGATGCCGATGATGGCTCAGGAAGAGTCGACGCAACATCATCCGCATTAGTACGAGGGAGAGGGGAGGCAGTCGACGGGTCGACGGGCACTACTGCGAATATAGAGTATCCTACAGTTCATCAGAACGATAGAGCCTTGTCAAGACCATTAACTAACCATCTTGTTCGGCTTGTTGGAGAAACATGCCGAGATATGTTTTGCTGATCCATTGGGGGGATGGCTTGCTCGAGTCTAAATTGAACCAGTGACCGTTTTCTCTGGAACTACCGAAACGACGAAGGGTGTACCAATGTTGGTTTTGGTTCAGCACAAAGGCAAACTGGGCGCTATGGGTTACTATGAGTTTGAATATCGAAATGCTCGTGAAACACCCTTACTGTGGACGATTATGATGAGGCTTCATGACTTCTGAGCGCCATCGAACAAGGCTAGTGATGTGGTAAGGATCCGTGGATGGAAACAGTCAGATGCTCTTACCTCAAACCCCATACTTGGAGTGCGTTCTCCAAGACCTGTACTGAGAAGAACCCTAGGAAAACAGTAAGGATTTACTTAGCGGTACAGATCCAGGAAAAAACCTGTATCATCCATATTTGTACTAGCGTGGTCCTTGATATCTTCATTGTAGCTCTGCTCAAGATGATCTAAGTGACGTGCAAGCTCAGAAAGATCTGGAGCAGTGAACTGGACGGAGAGAGTAAGCGATGTGACGAAGAGTACCCTGAAACGGTACTGACATAGTTCCCCTCTGCCGAGGGTGAACTAGGTAAATAAGTCTGACCAACGCTGAGAGTTACGATCCACGTACGGAGCAGCGAGTTCAGTGCATGTTGAGCACAAAGCATGGACCCAGATTGCTGAACCTCGTGGTAAATAAGAGGCAGGAGACCTTCTAGACCTGCCATGGCTTCGAATGCGGTTTCCTAGATGGTCGTTGTCCAAGGTCAAGCTGGACCCTGGGCCTTATCTGACGTCCACGCGTGTCTTATGTAATCAGTAGGCTCAGACCAAGTATACTACCGTCGCGCGCAGTGCCATCTCGTTTACGGTCCACATCAACCTCAGAATGCCAGTACACAGAAGACCAACGTCCACATACACCCCACGCCTTCTTTCGATCGCGTTTCTCCTCTCTACCGCCTTCCACGTCACTGCACAAGACACAGGATCGTCCGACTGCCATTTCTCAGTAGGGGAGCTGAAATATGATTTATCGGAACTCGGAGGCCCCAAGGTTCTGACTCGTACGAGGGAGTCGCCTCCGACTACCTTTGTGGATGAACTGAGGTTTGATTTATGCGCGGACCTCACAGAGGTGGAGAACAGGCCGTCGGAAGACCAGGTACGTTCGAAGTGCAACAGTTCCTCTTCATTGATTGCAGCTCGCTGTGTAGTGTCCTTCAGGTACAAGGGCATGTCTGACCACAACAAACAAGAGGATGGGCAGCCCTGATCGTGTAACGGCAGTGGTACCCATCGCGCAGTCGTCATCTCTCGATGTTGACACTGTATTGTCATGTGCGTGTCACAATGGAACTTGAGCGGTGTCTTCAAATCTAATTGGAATGTCCAGCATCGGAGGGTGTTGCCATAACGCTTCATGGTGCTTCTTACCCACCCTCCTCGCCAAATGCGGTTCTCCAGTCACTCAAGATCTCGTTGACGTGTGCAGAGGGTACGACAGATCCGCAATTTTCGTCTTATGAGAATGGGCAAGTTTTGATTGAATGGAGTTCGTCTGCGGCCTGTGGGGCCACTGGGACACCGGAAGAGGACGAGGGTAGTAGTGGCGGTGGTGGTGCCAGCGATGGGGGTAATGAAGAAGACACGCCCATTGAGAACGTTGGCAGTGGTCTCGGATTCTTCTTTCTCATGTAAGTATCACCTCCACGCTCTCCTGTCATCCAAGGGTTATATGATCCCGTGAACAGGCTCATTCTGGCATTTGCCGCGTACTTCA
>QFEL01013323.1:0-33269 GCA_003316195.1 Neoboletus brunneissimus
AAAGTTTAAATGCTTACTGCCAACTGAGCATTTCCGATGCTACGATATTGGTAGAAAAATTCAAGCTGCCGAAGCGACCCTTTAACGTGATTCTCTTCGGGGAAGCAGGCGCTGGAAAGAGCTCAATCGTCAATCTCGTTGCTGGACAGCCGGTAGCGAAGACCTCCCCTAGCATAGAGACCTGCACGCTGAATGCCTGCAGTTACGAGATCAACACGGGATTGCACCAGTTCCTGATCTGGGATACAGTAGGTCTCAATGGATTCCATCCTGAGCACGATATGCGCGGAAGGGCCATAGAGGACGCTGCTCGTCTGATTCGCAATCTACACCAGCAAGGCGGCATTGACTTGCTAGTATTTTGCAAAAAATCCGACCGCTTCGCGCCTTCGGACTTGAACAACTTTAGGCTCTTCCAAGAAATCCTCTGCGATGGCCAAATCCCAGTTTCGTTCATTATCACACACCTCGAATCTTACGACCCAATGGAAAGGTGGTGGGGGACGAATGGAGAGGACCTCCTTAAGGCTTTCAACCTGAAGACGAGTGTGGTGGTTGGGCACGCGTGTGTCACAGCGCTAGCGCCGGGCCATCGAGACTACCAGAAATTCCATGACAAAGTATTGCTATCCAGGGAATCGATCCTAGCCATGCTCGAGGATTCGGTCTTTCTTGGTAGCACCTCCAAGGATGAGGGAACCTGGATCATGTCGTTCTCGAAAAAGCTTGTAGAGATGCTTGCCCCACCAAAGGAAAAGATAACCGTCAAGAACCTCATGGATCGTTGTGGGTTGACCAAGGAACAGGCCGAGGATTTGACCAAGTTGCTCTATACACCAGTCACGTTCCATGCCGTCAATTCGCAGCTTACTGACAATAAGCCATTAGACCAATCCCAACCTCTTATGTTGAACCACAAGTACAAGTTGTTTCGACAATTTCAGATGAATAATGCAATGACTGCACAGCTGTATGACAGTATGTAGTACATACATACACTGAATCGATCACGAAGTAGAATGTAGACCTTTGCAGTGGCGTATCACCAGGTCACGAACAAACCTCTGTGTTTCCTCGTAACTCGCGCCCTGGTGTCTCCAGGAAGGGTGAGATGGGTCCCAAGTATTGAGACACATGTGCTCAGTGAATCCGACTTGAACGACATTTTTTAGATCCTCGCCGTTCGCCTCCCACCACTTCTCGGTGGATCCACGGCGATAGTCAACACCAATGACAACCAGCACCAAAGGAACGTCTCCTCGACAGAACGTCTTCCAGATGGTGCGCAAGTGTGTCACCTGCTCGTTCGACAGCCGCCCACGGCGCATGCAGTACACGGCGACGTCGATCCCGCCACCGCGCTTCAAACGCGCCTGGATCGCACCCAAAGGTGACGGACGGTGTTCCAACCCGAGTGTATCATAAAATCGGAGCGTAAGATCGGAGCAGGATGGATGGGGTCTCGAAGAGGCACCTCCCGAAATCTCGCTGAAAGAGATAGGATATTCTACGATGGCTGGATGAGCAACGCCAATGGCGTTGCTTACTGGAGCGACAGCCCCCCCGATAAGCATGTTCACGAGCGAGCTTTTTCCGACGCCGAGTGATCCGAGAATGACAATGTTTCGGGACTCCCTGAACCCCTAACTTGAGTCGCTCAATGGGACTAAGACGTATCGCTGCTTACCCTTGTCGAGCAGCCGAAGGCGATGACGACTTGGAGCGCTTCAAGAAATGGAGAAAGCGCAAAAAATATCGAAACATAGTACTCGAGACTGGTTTGGACACCAGCGAGGAAGTCAAGCTCAGGTAGACAACCTATCAGGGTCTGAAACCCTGGCTTTCTAAAGCCAGAGGCCTGGAGGAAACCGATGCGCCGATCTAGTAGCATGTAAGCGGCGCTTGAGCAGAGTAAAATGAATCGGTTACGGACCAACAGTAGATGCTATAAGGTTCGCAGAAGTGCCAAGACTTTCCAACTTGTGGACACGGCGTAAAGAGAATGGCCGTTTGAACGGCGATGAGAATCTGATGCAACACGCATGGAGCGTTCTGGGAAGCGTTGATTAATTCGCGCCGCGAGTCTCATCAGATGAAACGACGCAATAGGAAGCCTCGAGGCTACAGCGTGTTGGCGAACGTTAGGGTCGCTGGCCAGCCTCCTATGATATACGCAGTCATCTGGATGACGGAAACCGATTCCAATGCGGTGAAGATCGAACAGCCAGCAATCGATAACGTCTGGATTGATTGCATTGCTGCAGATAGAGCTAAATTGTGCATTCTGCGACGCCGTGTTCGATTGATTCTCGCACCAGGCGGCAGAGTTCCCACCACGTTTGACCTGCCCAAATGCAGGCAGGGGAGTCTGAAAAGTTGAAAACCCCCAGTATAAGAACCCAGACAAACCTTACTTCAGCGCTCAGCATCGCTCTTTCCCAACCCTCTCCAATCATGTCTGCAAAAGTATATGTTGGGTGAGCGCATCGCCGCTCGGCCATCCTGGTCATAATTCACTCACATCGGCTTCAGTAATTTAAGTTGGGGTACGACAGACGACACCCTCAGGCAGGTCGGTACCCTTCCGTGGTTTCGCACTCCCCCCGTAGCTCAAAAACATTGATCTTCACTGCCTCTCCGAAAATAAATACATAAATAGGCGTTTTCCGACTATGGCCAAGTCACAGATGTGCGCGATCTTGTCACGGATTCTCCCTATCACTGCACGACGATGGGTTGAGACTCCCTTTTTGAATTGTTTTTGCTAAATTAATCTTCATGCATGTCTCCTCGAAATAACACATCCGATCCGTCATGATGTTGTTGCCATCCGTTCAAACAGTCCATTGTGATGAAAGACCGGGAAACCGGGCGGTCTCGTGGCTTTGGCTTCGTCACTTTCAGCAGTGAAAATGAGGCTCAGGCTGCTATTAACGCACTGAACGATCAAGATCTCGACGGTAGACGTGTTAGGGTTAACCTAGCGAACGCCAAGCCCTCTGGCGGAGGCGGTGGCGGTTACGGCGGCGGCGGCGGTGGTTACAGCGGTGGAGGTGGAGGCAGGTACAGCGGTGGAGGAGGTTACGGGGGCGGAGGCTATGGTGGCGGTGGTGGAAATGGAGGTTGGTAATCAACCTCGACGTTGAATCATTGCCTCGCGATAGATCACCTCAATCTCTATCGGACAATTTTGGTGCTTGTTGATGATGTTGATGTCTGTAGCTGCATGTCTCTTGTACATCCTATGGTTGTTCGCGTCCGATGTCTGTGATCATTGCGTCAGAATGACGAACGATTTCCCCGCTGTGGTCACCTGGGCTTCCTTAGTAACTCAGCATAGTTAACCAAATGAGCTTCATTCATTCATCACTGGCCAATCAGAGTCCGGAAACAATCCATCTCTGAATATCATCCAGTCAACACACGTTGCTTGGTTTAGTGGCCCGTGAACTTGTTGGATAACTCCGGGGCACGTTGGGGAAGGAAATATTGTTTCAATAATACATGAAGGAATACTGCCAGAAAAGTACAACCGAACAGGAGGAAATGAGAATACCAAGAGGAATGAAATCAGGACTACGATCGCATGCGAGTGTTTCTTTTTTACATTTACAAGCTGCATGAGCATAGCACACTACCCTGTGGTTGAGAAAAGCCATTGACAGGATGGCAAGCAATGGGAAAAAAAGGAAGGACTGAAGAAAAAAAGGAAGCGAGGAGAAAGGAACGACTTCTGTCAACTGCAAGTCCCGGAGGATCAGGACACGAACAAGTCAGATACAAGGTTTTACATACCAGACTTAGTAGCCGTATCCGCCACCCCCAGCCTGTTGCTGGTACCCCCCGTATCCGCCCCCTTGGTACCCTTGTTGGCCACCACCGTAGCCACCAAAACCACCGCCTGTCGAAGCGTCAGAATCGAAAAGATCTTCGTAGTGATGACATACCTGAACCGCCAAAACCTCCGCCATACCCGCCGGGAGCACCATACGACTGGCCGCCAGGGTAACCTAGTCCCGACGTAAACATACCAAAAGACCTCAACCCCATTCAAAAACTCACCGCCGTAACCTCCACTGTAGCCACCAGAGGAGCCGCCAAACCCTCCGCCGCCGCCACCACCACCGCCACCACCACGGGCGTTAGCCATGTTTACTTTGACCCTCCTACCATCGAGCTCTTGCTCGTTGAGCGCTGCTATAGCAGCACTAGCTTCATCTGAGCTGCCATAGGTAACAAACCCAAAACCACGCGAACGACCAGTATCACGATCGCGCATGACAATACTCTGGATCGAACAGAGACCGTCACAAATGACGAGTTATGCGCGAATGAGTTTTCTGACGATAAAATAGAAAACGACGCGCACATCGAGCACTTGTCCATAAGATGAAAAAGCCTAATTTTTTGACATTGTTGATGCGTAAATGCGGCAGCAACAGCAGCAAGTGGGGACAGAGCCATGCAAAGTAAGGAGTCGTAAGAAACATTCATTCGGAGACAAACAAGACAACATAGCAAAGGGCCATTTTCTGATCCCTGCTATAGTTAGCACTGACTTGTCGCAAAGCCTCATCGGTTGTATTCCAACTCAAATTTCTACAGACGCGAGAACGGGAACAAAGCCAATAAATCAGTTTCGCTTCCTTCCGCCAAAGGAAGAAGCTCGAGTTAGATTGTTCAGTACAAAGGCAGACTGACCCAACGTAGATTTTGGAGGTCATGATGATGCGATCGAGACGGGGTGATGCAGACCACTGATAATACACTAGATTCGGCTTGAAATCGTTGTACAGGAGACGGAACGTAACCGAGACCCGAAAACACTGAACGCAAAGGGACGTGGACGTGGGGAAAGGATAGAATGAAATGGGGGTTCGAAGATGCCCCTCTTTATAATGCGTTCCCCTCGAAGTTGAAACTCCGGTCTGAACTCTAAATGGTTGACTTGATCTAGACTCCAGTTGCCTTTTTTGCACTACCTCCGTGGGGAAACCGCTCACATGAATCTGGCCCTGGCATGCAGAGGCATAGACTGTAGCGAGAAACAGAGTGTGTGGCGGAAGGACCAACGGCTGATACGGTTGACCGACTTTGACAACTCGCCATCGTGCCAGTGGCGGTCAGCACTTCACAGCCGTCCCTTGTTATCAATTTCAAATGGTCCAACCCCATTTTAGGTAACTGCGCTTCCCGCTTTGGACTTGTTCATTTCCGTCACATATACTTCTCTGCCACGCGCTACGAACCAAAGAAGCGACAAAGCTCTGAATTTGGGATCATAATCGAGGCGTGGAGTGGTCGTGAGCTAACTAAACCGCGTACCCGTGATGCTTAAGGTGACTATAAAACAAACTATTCGATGCTCGCTGGAGACTTCTCGAGGGTGAATGAGGAAACAGAGACTCGTTAGATCGTTGGAGATATGCTTGAATGAGAAATGGGAACAATATGAAGATCCACAATACGACGGTTTCGATGTGAGATGGAACAAAATCAGTCAGTAGTTGAGCACGGAGAGAAAGAGAGGGATTCAACATAAGAAGGAACCGAGAGAGAAACGAAAGGACGTAGAAATAAGATCACACAAAGAAATCCTTGACTGTCTTCGCCTTCTTCAAGCCTCACCAGCGCTAGGACGTTGCGGCTCGATATCCGTTGTCGGCGGCGTCGCGACTGCACCACTGTCGCCCCGTATGGCACCAACCACCTCCATGAAACTCTTTCTCTTGCGCTTCTTTTCCTCGCGTTCCTTGTCCTTCTCGGTCCGCTCCGCATTTATCTCCCCTGAATTCCGTGCGGTTTCGGGCGCGCTTGAACTTCCACCAGTAGCGTCAGTGCTTTCCCTCACACCGTTCTCTCCGGTGCCCTTGTCCGAGGACTTGACGCTTGTATCCCGCCTCAACACACCGGCGATGCCAGCGATACCCGGGATCCCCTGTATCCCTGCTCCCTTTTTAGGTGTCGAAAGAGAAATTCTCCTAGCTAACCGAGAGAAATTCTGCGACGAGATTCGTTTTCTCTTGCCTTCCGCGTCGGGGGTGGGGGATGAAGTAGAAGCGCCCGTTGGATCCGGCGTGGACACTCGGGGGGGTGTAGCAGTTGTATCAAATGTAATAGACGTAGGGAGGCGAACATGGGCCTGCGAACCACTGTCAATGGACCGCGAGTCATCGGTCTTGGGGAATGCGATAGGTGCTGGCGCCGAGGATGCTGGAAACGTAACTGGTGCAACACCATCAAATGCGGTAGGGAAGGCGACCGGTTCCGGTTCTCCTGGTGCAGAAGGGAAGGTGACGGGAGCCGGGAAGTCTTTGGTTGGTACAGATGGAGCAACGCTCTCCGCTTTGATACTGGCAGTGGGCTTGATTGACGGTGCACGGGCTGAAACCGTCGGGGCACGAATAGAAGCAGTCACGACATGTGGCGAATCCGATACAAACTCCTCTGGAGCAGGGGCCTCAACAATCTGGGCCTCGACAGGCTGAACATTGATAGTCGAGGTGTCATATCCTTCCACAACACCGGATGCCGTTGCAGAGGAAGAGCCGGGAACAGGGGCACTGGCACCAACATGGTCGGCCCACAACGACGCAAACAAACCATCTACCTGCATGAGTTCTTCAAAGGACCCAGATTCAACCAGTCGACCGTCTCTAAGTACCAGAATTCTGTCGAGGTTGGTAAGCCGTCGGTTGAGAATGACGCTCTGACCAACTTACTGGTCCACACCATCCACACCACCGAGCCCGCTCTTTCCAACTTCCCAAAGTACGGTCCTGTCGCCGATGAATGCACGCTCCAAAGGACCCTCAACGAGGACAACCTTGGCACCCTTTTCCACAGCACGCGAAACAGCCTTCGCGCGGCCCTCGGGACAAATATCGGGAACGGCGGCGACGACAGAACGGAGCGAGGCGAATGAAAGAGAATGAATAGCGATACCATTCAGATAGATGGAACCAGAGTCGACGTCATAAAGGCGGTAAAGAACCTTCAAGATGCTTGGTTTTACAGTACCGGGAGCGCTGACAATGGCAGTGACAGACGAAGCTGGAAGCATAAAGGAAACACCAGTGAGAGCAGGAACCGGCTCCTCCATGTCAGTGTAGGGATACGTAAGAGAGACATTGTCTGATGTTCATGGATTAGTCCAAGTTATCCATAGGAAGCCAGTGATACATACCAAATTTGACTTCAATGCTACCCGCTCTATCGATCGTGCCTTTACCATGAACAACCCCCACAGGTTCGTCGAGTACCTTGAAAATGGACCTCACATCGCTTGTAGCGACTCGCAATGAAGGAGCCCAAGTGAGAGGGAGGAAGAGGACACCCCAATACCACACCCAAGCAGCCCAGGCACCAGCGCTCCAGATGCCCTCTGTGACACCCTTCGCGATGTACAAACTACCAAGCAAAAGTGCAGTAGAGGCAAGGAGAGCTTGGACAAACGCAAAAGTAGGACCCTTCGCAGGGCAAGCAGAGAGAATCGAGGGGCGAGAAGTAAGACAGGTGACATATCCTGTATGGCATGATAAGATTATAGGGTCCGTGAACGCCAAGTGAACATACCGTATATGCCCAAGGCAATCAGGACAACGATGCCAAACTCCCAGCCAAAGAGTACTCCAAGCACAACCGCACCGATCAGGCTATCATCGATCGCAGCTGAAAGAACCAAAACAGCATGTAGGACCGTTGTAATCACGCCGCTTGGCATAGCATGCAGATCCTCCGGAACCTTAGCTTTGCTAGAGCCAAGGGAGAGGCCAAGCACGTGGTCAATATAATGAGATGACAGAACACTGTCAGCATCGGCGCCAAGACGAGAAACAAGAACTTTGGTAAAGTTCAGAATCCCGCCATTAGAGACGAGGAAGTTCAACAAAGCAAACACGAAGATGTATGTGTACGGAGAGGTGCCAAGGGGGGTAGGAATTGGGGCAGATGATGAAGGGAGGAATGCATTGAGGGCTGCACCAAGGGAAAGCGGAAGAAGAGGGGTAATGACTCGGACCAAAACGTGAAGCGATGCGATAAACAACTGATGAGATGATCCATCAGACTAGAATAGACGAAACCATGGAAACTCACGATGAGACCCTTGGCAGGAAGGACGTAGGGACCCAATCGCCACAAAATAGCCAATGATGACTCAGACTTGAGCAAGTAACGATTCAGATAAGCACTGGTGCAATGCAGGAGGATCTTTAGCTTACCTCTGGACAAGCCGTTACAGTATTCGGATCGGGCTGTCCGTGTGCAGTAAAGGTACCATACTTGCTGCTCTCACCCCCCGTGACAGGTTCGTTACCCTCCTCCTGGAAAAGTACGCTTGATTGACCAACAAGAGGTGCACTCTCAGCCTCCGCAGTTTGGAGTTGCGACTCAGCAGGGAGATAGACAACGCGCGGAGTAAAGAGAACAAAGATGAGGGGAAGAAGAAAGATGACACGGAGGAGGGGAGTGAAGACGTGGATCGCCTCTGGGATGCACTCTGAGAGCTTGGAAGTGTCACAGGTATGCCTTGGACCTGAGGTTGGTGGATGATGATAAGCACTCGGCGCTCGCAGACGCGTATCTGTACTCACCACGTGTTGTGAAAGAGAGGGCAAGTAGACCGACCTGAGCGATATCAAGCGCCAATGCAGCAAAGATAGCGGCTTTGACACGGTTGCGAGACCAAATCTCGATGTTGTTTACATCCTTGTAAGCCCCGAGGGCGGCGAGTGCAGTATAGGCGATGAGACCGAGGAGGGCTGCGAGTTCAACACCAGTGTTGGGTCTCCAGACGCCATTAAGGACTGCGTAGACTACATAAGCAAGCCCATCGATTAGGAAGGAGAGAGCGGCGAGAGAGAGGAGAAAAAGGATAAGAGATTTTCTTGGGACGCGTGACTGGACGACGACGGGGGTGATCGGGGAAGGAGAGGGGGGAGAAAGGGGTTTGGATGGGAGAAGAGATAGGGTGGCGAGGAACACGACGGCGGGAGATGAGACCCGCAGACTGAAAAGAGCGTCTGCAAGCGGGGATGCACCCGCAGCTGGGAGGGAGGCTGCGGCGATGCCAAGAAGTAGGTTCCGACGCGTCATCGTCGCAAAGATGAGCGACGTGTAGGGTGTGACTCAGTACGGGGTGTGGGTCGTGATGGAGATCGTGGATGTCGTCGTCGTCGTCGTCGTCGAGGAGGAGAGAGAAGGGATGGCCCTGGCAGAGAGGCGTGCGAAACTGAGACGGCAGCGTGCTTGCCTTTTGAGCTTGATATGTGGCTGTGCACTCGGCACTGGATCACATTTGGACGATTCTGACCGTCGTACTAGAGTAACTAGTAGTCAAAGTGTTCCGGTCCGACGCGAACAACCCACCCGAATAACATCATATCTGTGTAGCCGGTGTGGCCCTCTGTCCGCTGTTTCGCTCCTCAAGCACGCCCTTCACATGCTGGCTGCGCTAGGACAAGCCTCATGTTTTCCATCACAGGCCCTGGCTCGGATCACACAGCGAAAGGGGAAAATCAACACGTGTAACATGCATGTCTTCCTCTTTCCCTCTCGGCAACCATGTCGGCATCTGCCCTCAGCGGCTACTCATATCCGCACAGTCCTCTCGCACGTTCCGCTTCCTGCGCGTATCCAGCGACTGATATGCCTCACTCCAACGTCGGCCTCGATTGCAGGCGCGACTGCCACACTCCGCCGCATCGCTCGATCCTTGGCAGCTCCTCCTCGCTTACTTATCTCGGTTCACCCGTATCACGATAACGCCGACGGGTCTACTTGACTTTTTGAGTTTGCCTGATATTTCATCATGAACCTCTCAAAGAATAATACGGTCGTCATATTCCCAGGATCACCATTCTTCGGTCAAGTGCCTGGCATCAAGGTACTACCACCTAGTTTGACAGAAGGCGCAATCCACATCATCCAGAATAGATATTGCGGTGGTATATACGATGGCATCGACGTGCGGTGGATCTGAAGACAGATCCAAGGGGAACATCTCTCGCTTCATTTTCTCTCGTCCCAGCGGACGCTAACCCCTATTTGATCTACAGGCATGTTATCATTTTTTACGATTTGATCATTAGATCGGTCAGTCACTGTATCCCTCCGAGCCGACCACCCAGTACCCAGTACTCAGTCCTAGTATTCGCTTGCTTTCTGATTGTTGACGATGTGCCTGAGCTCTTGACTCCAGCTAGTGCCAGAACTGAAACACTATTGAATGTTTCATCGGTCTTACCAATAATGCACCTAAAAACAGGTCCGCTCTGCGAAAAGAACCACATCCTAGGACAAACGTGGGTAGAAATGTGCCAATCACGGCAATATGGCGTCGCGCGGGACAAGAAACGTATAACGATAACGATCTCATAAATGTTTTCGCTTGGCGCTATCTATTACTCGGTTCCTCGGCCAGTCAGCGCTTCTCCAAGTTTCACTAGAGCGTCTGTTGTTCACTCAACCAGCTGATGTCGGCACGGTGGCGCTGGCACTTCAAGTGTTTGCTCGGAGCACCTAGCTACTCATCCATCGGTTCCATTACTGTCTTGAGATACGGTTCTAAGAAATCCTTACTATTGGTTAATCCATGTCCGATAGGGCCTATCATCATCTACTAATATGGAGAACGTAGTGCACTCTCCCAAAAACCCGCCGTGTGGATCAATCTGTGTACTCAATTGGAGTCACCAGTAATCTTGCCATCACAACCACACCTACAAGTCACGCATCGCTTTTTCAACAACCTGCAAGTGCGTGGATCTACTTGCGCATGACGCATTGCAGCCAGACTTTTTGATGGGCTACAGTAATGCTGTACATCCACATCTCCACCATGAGCGTTTTGGCTCCCGGACGCAGCGTGGTCCAGCCGCACGTTACTCTCCTGGTAGCTCGATTCACGTTTTGGCCGACAACTAACCTTGTTACTACACAAACCAATTACAAGCAGTCAGCTTGCTGTTTATTCAAGTCTCTCACGAATACGGACTCAGTTGTCAAATACTAGTACCAGCACTGCCAATGTCCTCATCCGACGGTAAGCGCACCCGTTCAAACCTCACGACGGATTCATCGATCATATGGGATACTCCAGAAGCTCTCAATATAGTTCTCTTCGGGGAAACAGGCGTCGGGAAAAGCTCCGTCATAAATCTCCTTGCAGGAGAGTCGGTCGCGAAAGTCTCCTCTGATGTTGAAGGTTGCACTCTACATTCCACCAAATACAATTTCACCCTCGCAGCCGCCCAGGTCAGAATCTGGGATACCGTCGGCCTTGAAGAACCCACGATGGGGATCAATGGATACTTGTCTGCAATCGAAAAAGCTTATATGCTCATTCGCGAGCTGGGTAATGCAGGGGGGGTTGATCTTCTGCTGTTCTGTATACGAGGCAGCAGGATCACAGCAACGACTCAAGGCAATTACCGGCTCTTCTATGAAGTCCTGTGTAACAAGGAGGTCCCCATTGCTTTGGTCGTCACCAACTTGGAGAGAGAAGTGAAAATGGAGGATTGGTGGGTAAGGAACGAGGAATACATTAAGATGTATGGTATTCACAGTGTCGCGCACGCATGCGTGACCGGAGTTGAGGAAGACGAAAAGTATGGCGAATCAAGGGATACATTGCGCAAGCTTCTCTTGTCGCAGCTAAACAACAAACGAAGGTTTTCAATGCAACCGGAGTCATGGTTTGCAAGAATGTTGGCAGGACTAGCAAGCTTTCTGCACAGCAAGAATCCGCCGAAAGGAGAGAAGATGGTCCGAGCATTAGTCAAGCGCTGTCACATGGACGGGGAGACAGCGAGGCGCCTAGCGAGCGTACTCACCCAACAGTGATTGCGATTAGTATGATAGAGTGCGTGTGTATATATCTTCCGTAGGCAGATAGTTGGCACACGTTCGATGCCCTGCGAGCTGGTTCTTCGCCTGGCACCTGGTATGTACGTAGGTCCGGGCTTCCGGAGGATTTACATCACATAAATTATTAGTGTCAAGCAACTGTGCGAAGCCATTTAGCGACCGTTGTCGGGGAGTAGCGCTCGCCTAGAGTTGGACTCTTTTTCGTCCGTGGACTCTTCAAGTTCCCGTTCTCCCACACAGATGATCTCGTCACCAGTCAAACAGACAGCCTCGATGTCGTGGCACTAGGTATTTTTATCGTGGGCAAATCGATCGCATCTTTGTCCTGATCTTTCCTCGATTACGTCCAGGCCTGGCCCATGAAGTGGAACTCCCAACACTCGGTCCGACTAGTCGTCTAGGCGTGGAACCTCCCAGCGAGGCCATCGACAGAGTGGCGATGAGGTGCCCCTTTCTCCGCAGTAGCACGAGAGAACGAGAGGACGATCTGCCGGCTATTACAGTACTCTTACTCTTTACTAATGATGGATACTGAAAAAGACGGATTGGTGGAGACATAGGTACAAGTCGTTGTGCATTCATGAGACCATATGCCATATGATTGATAAATCTTCTTTTCTATCAGCAAAGATAGCTCAATGTCCCTCCACAGGGCGTAATCAGACACCCTACTATCTACCACGAGTCTCACGTTGAGTCGTCTCATACATGCGTACGGTATCACATCCTATAATAAGGTTTCCATACACATGACCGACTTACATGCCAGGGAAAGAGGTGGGTAGTCACCTTGAGACGTGACGGCATGCCACCTTGTGTTTGCTATTATATATATATTACTTACAGTCACTTACACACAGGGCGATTTCAAGCACGATTTATGAACAGATTGTATTGACAAGAAATAGCAATAACTGAACCATGCAACTCCGGTTTGTCGGGTTTCAAGTGTTTCAAAGAGAGCCCCGCTGAGGCGCATTTAGCTCCGAGAAACGGTATGTCGCAGGATTTATCGAGCCTTGATATTCAGGTCACAATATAAAGCGGGGCATGTCCCATTGCGTATTGGGTCGCGAGGCGGGATGTTATTTCAACGACGGAAAGTGGCCAACATGATTGGGACCGTGGACAAGTACGGTTGTTTTCTTGAGTAAAGACACTCGCTAACCGGCCGCTAGGAAATCTATCTATATCAAGGTTCCGTTGTATATAAGTGATCTTGTCTAACCTGCCCAGCGCACACCGTGTCGACCGCCGATGCCAGAGACCGAGGCCACCGAACAGGGATACCGAAGAGATCTGAAGTAGCATTCTGAAGCTCCTCTGGATCGACATCGCTGATGGTGTAACGCCGTATCGTTCCAACTCCATCAGTCTTATGGTTCAGCGTCCATAGCAATCCAGCCCGAGATCACAATGGTCACAAATATACCGAAGCTGTAGAACTTTCAGTCCTCTCTGTTTTAGCCCTGGTACATCCCTTGATTCAAAATAAATATGCAGCAATCGGGACAATATTGAAAACCCACAATGGATGTGATCTCAGAATGGCAGGAATGATATTACGCTGCGTGTTCGCACTAAATTGGAATTGGCAGTAAAGGATGGACCCCTGAGGTCGATGGAAGGGTAAGCAACCCGAAGACCATCCAAGTACTCCCGTTGATCAGACTTACACACTTGCCAATTGAGGGGAGGTAACTCGTCTTCACCGATTGTTTATTAAATCATCAGTCTCTCCACTTGGTTGTCAGGGCTGCAGCCATGTTATCATAATGAATTATTGTACGAAAGAAAGATACACGTTCACATGTAGGACTCGGAAACATGCAGTGACCGGCATTGGTGAACGTAGCTACGCCAGTGAACGGATAACACAATACTGTCAAATCTAAGCTCCACCTTCCAGCTTGGCAGCGAGTTCCTCCGCTATCTTGGGATCCAATCTGCAACGTTTCGTCAAGACCTTCATGATGTCCTTTCGCTTCGACTCCCTCTTCAAAGGGGCAAAGAGTCCAAACATGCGCAAAAACTCGACCAGCCACCCTTCCGGTGGCATGTTAAATCTCCCGTTGCCATTGTGCCCTTCCAACAAGTTGGCAATGTTGCGTTGTGATTCTCGATATTTGGTATGTGTCGGTAGCCCGGTAACGCAGGCATGGCCCGCAGCTTTGATACCATACTTTTCCAGACTGTCCACGTTTCTCTCCCACCATTTCTCCATCTCGGCTTCCCGTTCAAGATGCGTAATGACGAGTGCGATCGGGACTTGAGACCTACAAAGTACTTCATAGAACAACCTATAGTTGCTCTGCGTAGTCGCAGTGACTCGGTTTCCGCGAATGCAGAAAAGTAGGAGGTCAACACCGCCTCGGCTTGTCAGCTGGTGGATCAGGTCGCAAGCCTGCTCGATTGCGGGAAGGTAGCCGTTGACACCCATCTCCGGCTCCTCGAGGCCGACCGTGTCCCAGATATGAAAGGTTCGATTATTGACAGGGAAACTGTACGGTTTGAACGACATGGTACAGCCCTGAACGTCTGGAGAGGTCTGTGCGATTTGCCTCCCAGCAATCAGGTTGATCACTGAGCTCTTTCCAACGCCCGTCTCTCCGAACAGAATGATGTTCAACGAGGGGCTCATGAGTAATCTATCGAGCGTTTAGATCGGGCCCCATCGACTGCCTTGCAACACACCTACCGCTGAGGTCAAAAAATGTATTTATATTGTCCACAGCAGTTGCGGAGAATTGACCACTGTTAAAAAGAGTGGTGGGACGGCGAAAAGTGGAGGATATCAAAATTGATGGTGGGTCGAGTGGGAGAGCAAAGGACTAGCAAATTGAAAGGCGGTATTTGTGTTTTGGGAATAGGGTAAACGGCACTCAAGGGTGCTGGATGCCTCGACTGGTCCAGATGATCCTCGGTGATTAATCGCGTGCCAGTTAGAGAGGGGTCGACACGAGGATTGATGTGTGCCGTGCATGGCAAGGCTTCGGCAAGAGGAGGGTCGGAACGTGGTCAGGAAGTTCCTATCATGGACAGTGACCCGGAGATCTGATGCGTCAGCCCGGGATATCCGCCGCCATATGTGCATCACTCGGGCCACTTGGCGCGAGATGTGGCACATATGCATGCACGATGGCACCTTCGACAGAGTACATTCCTCCTTTGTTGGCTAAAGAGTCAAAGGCAGACATGCAGACCCGCCTGTGGATAGACTCCGACGGCCCAGTGCAATACAAACAAGAAAAGCGGTGCCACAGTAATCGTGGTTTGCACGTTTCGGAAACTTTGACAACGTCGTGGACGTCGTGCAGCAAGGGGCAGTAGGTTCAACCACGCTACGCCGGCGCGGGCCCTTAGGTACGTCTTGGGTAGCATCGCACTTCCAACACGTGGTGCGATTCAACGGACAAGGTGGTCATGATCATGTGTTGGCTAAAGGTTATGATGTATCTGAATCTGTGGCCGACTGTGCGACAGCGGTAGTTCAGAGAACGCGTCTAGCCCGCCGATGGATGTGCCAGTGGTCGGCCTCCGGCGCATCCGGTCAATAATATCGGCGGTGGACCACAGCGGCCGTGCCAAGATACTAGTACGAACAGATTAATGTTACCGACCAAGACGTGGTGCTCCTCTCCAAAAGTATACATACTACTAGTATTCAGGTTTTGATTCGACATTACACGGTTACTAGTATTACCATTGCCAGTGGCCGTCTATCGACGGTTTGCCTCACAAACAGCCCGGGGCTAGTCACCAGACTAATCACCGGCAACGTCATCGAAATTATTTGTCAAGTAACAAGACTGGCCAAAGGCTCTTGTGATTCTGAGAAGGCACAACAGTTACATCCGAGTTGCGTAACTATCGAGGCACTGGTGTCAAAGAAATAAGGTTTGAGTAATGATATCAAACATACGGATGAGAGAATCACTGTGTGCGCACCACGTCACTGTGAGATTGCTTCAAGGAAACTAACCGGTCGGCGAGTTCTCGAGCAATCCGCCTCTCCAATCCACATTGACTCATCAAAGTCCTCTCCACCGTCAATACTTGAGAACGTAAGAAGAAAGTCGCCGAACCGAGGATGCGTCCCATTGAGAAGAGTAGCGAGCTCGTCCTATGCTTCTGTCGATCGGCGCATGTAATAAAGAACGACAAAAGGGACTCTCTTAACTGCCCCTCCGAGTCTGGGTTGGGATCCAAACGTCTTCTCTCGTGTCCAATACCAACGTGCCCTGAGCAGTCAATGCCATAACTCCGGATCGTAGCTCCATGTCGGCTCCACCATTGATTTGCACCTTGGCCATCCTCAAGTTTCGTGATGGCGAGAGCGAACGGAACCTTACCATGGCAGATGATCCTGAAAAACAAACGATAGTTTCTCCGAAGAGCTAGCGTTGGCTTCGAGTTGTCAATGCAGAAAAGAAGTAGGTCGGGACCGTTTCCATCGCCAAGACTGCGTATCAGCTTTTGGATGGTATCGATTGGATCAACGAAGGGTCTGATACCCATCTGAGGATCAACGAGGCCAGGGGTGTCGTATAAATGAAAGGTTCTGCCTCTTCCCTCAAAGGTATACTTGGCTGCAATTTTGGTACATCCTATAGTGTCCGATGATACTTCAGCAACCTTTTCCTTCGTGATCAGGTTAATGAGTGAGCTTTTGCCTACACCGATCTCCCCTAGCAGTACGATGTCGATAGCTTTAGAGCTAGCAGATGTGTGAGAGGAGGGTTTCCCGGCTGACATGGCATAGAGAGACTGAAACGAGTGTCCCGCAGATTGTTGTTTATACGGAGCCGTAAGTTGAGTGTCCGAGTCCGCTTCAGAATTAGGGCCATAAGCGCAGTTGTGGAGGATGAGCGCGTGCAGCACACGACGACTCTGTGAGATGTGATCTCCGGCAGGTGACTGAGCACCCGTGGTCATCATCCGAATGAATGCGTGGTCATCAAAGCGGAGCCCTTGATTCGCCAGGGTACCCTCAATGTTTGACCACCAACTTTCTCGCTGAGCCACGTCAGACATTCCAGCGACGACGGCGACAGCGGGGATGCGTGAGGACAGTGTTGAATTGGAAGCGACGGTGGAATGAATTTCGTGAATCCACAAAGTGGAGTGTAGTGCATTCATGCAATACACGAGCAGGTGAATACCACCATTCCTGCGAAGGTCCGTCATCGTGTTCTGAATCCCTTCCCTGAGAGCCACTGGGGTCATAGATTCGCTCGTGGGCGAAGCATGTAGTTTGAATATCTTGCCATCAAGTGTAACGTTACGCACGTCATCGCCAAGTACGCGAAGACCGGCGTGGCGAGACGTTCTCCTCTGCCCGCCTGGACCTGCGATGAGTTCGGCAATAGAACTCTCCCCTATGTTTGTCTCTCCAAGGAACAGAACATTCAGAGTGGCCGTGGTCATACTTCTGGGCTATGGACACCTTCAGCTTCACATTGAATGAAACGCTTTGTACGAAAGAGGACCGACCTTGACATGGGTGACAAGATCTTGATCTATCGAGACCGCCTTCGATGCTGGACGAGAGTACGAAGGGAATGTGAGGTGGGCAGAACTACTGTGGTCAGATCTAGACATTCTGTATTCCAATTCTCGTCTGGGAGTCGTCGAGCATACTGTAACACATAGTACTCACTGACGAGTCAAAAGAGAGAAGCCAGATGAATCCGAGGATACTCGCTCCCGTGATAACCTCTACACTTCGAATTGAAAGGTTGTGCGGCGTTGAACTGTAGCTGTCAAAGGCTTGAGTTCCCTTCGCCACATGGAAGGCATTCCTCACAACATGCATGAGGTAGACACATGGTGTGGACGCGAATAATTTCTTCCGGACGCAACGCATGATTAACTTGGAGGTGGCGTCAACCGTACCATGTCGTTAGCCAGTGTTCCAAAAGCCTTTCGAATGACCTTTACCATTTCTGAAGAACGATGCTGAGGATGCAGTTGGCAATCTTAGGCTTCAAGCTTCAAGGGCTCAAGTATGAGTTACATTCGTATTTTTGCAATCGCACTCCAAGTACTAGTACTCGACTCAATTCAATACCTGGCTGGCGACGACGTCGCATAAGCAAACAAATCCAATGAATCGTCGGAAAGGAGTAAACTCCCCGATGCTGGCGGGGGCGACACCTTTCTGCAAATTGCCCTCTGGTCCTGCTTGCGCGGGGCATGTCGGGACTCTTGTGAAGAAAGTGGCAGCACATACTTCTCAGGTATGATAGAAGATAGTGACTTCGGCTCGGGTCGTCGTTCTGGGTGCAATACAATACGGTTCGTCTGAGCATCGGCTAGCAGAGAGAAAAAATTCGAACTTCGACGTTCGATAGGATAGGATCCCTTGACCACTGGCAGGGGATTGCTAGGATGGTTCTCCTTGTCACTCTCTTCTAGATATTCGGACCCATCGTCCGTGCGAGATTCGGGTTCGGAGAACCGGGAGTAGGATGATGATGGGGAGAACGTGGACGAGCGTCGATAGCGGGTTGACAAGGGCGTGGAGACAGATATTAGTCCAGGTAGAGTACTGAAGGTTATGGCGCCTTGTGGGCGTGAATAACTATGTTGCGATGGAGTATGTGGACGACCGTCGTCGATCTTCTGTTTCTTGTGTACCGGCGTCTTTCGAATCCAAGACCCGACCATGTCTTCCCACTCCCATTGCCCGCTTGGCCTCCCGCGCCGTGTGCGTTTTGCACGTTTCGAACAGATAGACAACGAGACAACTGGACTGCCGTTCATTTCTCCTCCGAAGCATCGACGTTCTGCTGCATCCACCGCTTCCATCAACTGCTGTTTGTATCTTGTTGCAAGGGTAGAGCTACCCCTCTGAGAACTCGCAACGGATGTCTCGAAGTGGTGGAGCGCACATGCCCACAAGGAGGCGTCGAGTCCAAATAACTTTTCCGAGCGAAATGCAGACGAATACATTTTCAGCTCCGCGAGAAACGCATCTACAGAGTCTTCGAAGGTTCGACTTTCTTGAAGCCGACTGAAGTACACCATAAGTTTGGAAAATGTGGTTGGAACAGGACTTGAGTCATAAAGTATAGCTGAAAGGAGGTCGGAATTATCGATCGAGCTCCGGAAAGCGACAAATATGTGCGTCGTAAAGATGATGATGATGTCTGGAAGGTCGATAGGAGAACCCGGGGTTGACATCCGTAAATGAAGTTGAGCAGCATAACAATCATGAAGTATATCGATGGCAGCGTAGATTCTCGATAGTGTTAGCGGAGGAGAATGCGAATCATGTTGAGTGAAAAGCAGATCATAGAGGTTCGACATCAACCCTGAGAGCTTGTCCCTGAGTATCACAAGTCGAGCGTCATCTTGTATGGTATCCAACGAAGAGCCTGACGTCTCCCAGAAACTCCGGGAAAGTGCGCGGACGATGACAATATAAGAGTCGATATCACAGCTTTCGACAGCATGCAACAATCTGTTCATAACCTTGGAGGTCCATAGGATATGTGAATTGCAGGATGGGGTTTGTGACAAGGTGTCGAGCACCGCATGGCAGAATGTGGATGTGGTGAACAGCAAAGAGCCCGAAGATGTCCCAGACGGCTTGTTTCCAGTGGTCCACTTTGCGTGAAGGTCAATAAGATAATTTGTATGTGCTGGATGCGTGACTGGGGGCGGGTAGGACGAGTTAGATGACAGGAATGCTTGCGCGAGAATGATATTCAAGAGATGGGTAGATTCGTGCACCAAACCGAACGAGAGGCAGTGATCAAGCAAGATGGTCACAAGGGTATGGTGATTTGTACAGATGCACAGGATCATGGACAAGGCATGCGACACGATCAAGAACCTAGGGTTGCACCAGTCAGTTGTCAGTGCACTCAGGGGAGGAAGCGACAAATACCCGCGATAATGTGGTGGCGTGACCTCGTAAATCCCATCTACGTCCAGTACATCATTTTCGTCGATTGAACCTTGACCAGAACCAACCAAAGTGCTGTCAGTGTTGGCAGCGGGCATGTTTTCGCCAACGACCAGAGTACACATTGCAGCAAGACTAGGAATGCGTTCGGTGCACGATTGACCGTAGGCGACATGGACAATATTCTTGAAGGCATCGCAGACTGCATGGATCCGTCTTGAGAGCTCGAACTCGTCTGCAGAGCGATTGTCGAGCGTCAATTTCTTGGTCCCTGCTGAGGGACAGAGTATGGCGAGAGGAAGGCGGCTGTCAGGATCCCAGTTGCACTGCTTCGAGTAGGTGACACGAGACGCGGTCGCTGTCTTTGGAAGTGCAGCCAGACTGTTGCATTTGTTCCTAAGAGGTCTCAGCAGACGATTGACGCGGGAGGTCGTGAGATGAGCACCACCAGGCTCGGTCATGTCAGAATCATAACTCAACTTGACAACTTGGCGGACGAGACGCGTTCCTGCACGTGATCTTCAGATGTAGGCTAAATACATACATACATATACAACTACACTGCGTATCCCCAAATCCCAAGAATGATAGCGGCTGGATGAGAACGAAACAATGGGTTGGAGGTTGTCAATCGCCAGCAAGAGAGTGAGAAGTTATCCTCAAAGGTCACTGTCACTTGTCCCGCTGTCAGTTTCGTCGTTTCCCCATACAGCAAAAGCGTGAGGATTCTGGTGATCGCCTTCCTTCGCGCTCACTCTGGGTTGAGGATGGCTCCTTCTGTCAGAGACACTATCTGGTATCGTGGGTGTCTGGAGATCGTCGTCAAAGTCCCTATCTCGGGGAATCCGACTACGACCACTGAAGTACTGTTGTGCCGAATGGAGGTCATCTCTGGCCCCTCGTTGGACACGGTCCATGTTTGACAGCGAGTCATCGGAGGCATCAGAAATAGTTGGAGAGGGAATCTCGGAAGTGAATGCTGAGTGATAATGGTCTGGGAAGTGTGGCGGCGAATGGGTAGGTCCTGCAAACCGTCCCGGGGTATCAACACCAGAGCGTAACCCCGATTTTGACCGCGATTTTGACCTCGCTGAACGAGGGCACTTGGGCGTGAGGGTGTGCCTGAGGGCAGCAGCAGCCACTTCAAGTTCAGAGTCGGTTTGCGATGCCACCTCCCGTGCTTTGGTTGCCCCAGGTGTGAATTCCGCCGCCTTCCGCCCATTTTGGGCGTGGATCATGGCATTCTGCTCGTCGTTCGAAACGTCAGTCGAGGAGGAGTCATCGATATCAAACTTGTCATCATCCTCCGCCACTTCCTCGTTACTCTCCTCCACTTCTTCTTCAAGGGTTTCAGAGGAAAGTGACCCATCTGCAGCGGAACTAAAACTCGCTCTCTGTGCACGACTCGTCTTAGCTGGCCCTTCCTCCACGAAGACGAATGATTTTTGTCTCTGGCGTTCGTTCCACTTCAGGGTGCGAGAAATCGAGTGGAACCAGTCAGTGGACTGCTTGTCCGCGCATACAGTGGGAAAAGGGTATTTTGAGGCGCTAATCTTGATATGATCACCTTCTATTCACGATATTCAGCGTGGAACCAGGCGGCGTCGTGCATAAAGCCGACTTACGCTTTAGTTCTACCCGCCCACGGCCGTCGAACGAAGCCCATGCAGTACTGCGAGAGTTGTATGGAACACAAATCCTGAGCTCCATGCTGTCGGGAAGGAGCATGGGACGGAAGGAAAGTGTGTGGGGACAAATAGGGCTGATGAGAATGGCTGGGATCTCTGGATGGACAAGAGATCCACCAGCGGAAAGCTTCCACATGGTCAGTGTTTCCGAATAGAATGACATTTAATCCAATCTCACCGAGTATGCAGTTGACCCAGTCGGTGTGGCTACACACAGCCCATCCGCTTGTACGGTGGTCATGTGATGTTCGTCACCTGTGCCGTCGAAGTCAGGATGAGACACTGGAGAAAAGTATCCCATACAAACCAAAAAGCTCCAACAAACTGACGTAGGGACTTGGTCCTCGATCTACGACGAGGTCATTCAAGACTTCGAACGTCTCCACGGGACGAGTGGTAAAACACATGATTTCCCTGTCCTTGGTGCATTTACCACCGTCGGAGACCCCTGACCAACCACCCTCGAGTGCTTCCCAGCCACCCTTCTTCAGGTCTTTCATCATGATCTCACCAGTCTCGCCCTTCTTAACCGCTTTCCTACACTTCCCTTTGTCGAATACGGCGCGGTATACGGTGCAAGTGAATCGCATGCGAAGGTTTACTCGGATACCCGCGTCAATGGCAGAATCCACCACTGCTTGATGGTCTGCAAAGTCAAAGTTTGTGAGGAAGCCCAGAGAGCCCAGCGCAAATGGGAGGACTGGTGGAACAATGCGCTGGAACAACCACGAAGTGAAAAGTACAGTTCCATCACCCCCCAGCTGAAATTTTATGAGACCTGTGTAACAAGCCACCATACAAAAACGCTTACAGTGATGACAAAATCAAATAAATGTGGGCTGCGAGTGCACATTTCACTGGTCCAATATCGGAGTTGCCCCTCTTGTTGTACATGAGAGTCATCTTGAGACGTGAACGATGACATGGACGACAGCGAATTATTACTCGACGACCTCCTGCTGGGAAATGGCTCAAACAGCTCAGGATGATCACGTTTAATGCCGGCAGCATCGAAGCGCCTAGACTGTCGTAGCTGATAATCTACGTAACTGTATACGTGTATCAGGGCAAGATAAAGATCATCAACATGTTGCTCACACAATAAGACCACGATGACCATGGCGTGGTTTGAGCATGAGGTAAAGTGCGAGTTCGCGGGTTAACTTGATAAGCCTGTTGTCTCGAGCTTTGGTCACGATGAGGACACTTTGAATATTTGCACGTATCCGAGCACGGCCTGTACGGAATGAATAGGAAGCAGCGTACCGTGCACCGGACAACTTACCCAGCTGCTTGCTCATTTCTCGGACACCAACGGCAGTCTCCGCAAGCTGCCTTGTCAAACTACCACTGTGGGGATCGTCGTCGTCCTCATTACTATACAACGTGTGAGTAGCGCTATCCCTGCATGGAAGCCCTACTGGCGGAGAAACTGCTTGATTGCTCTGATAGCGTGGTCGTTGCGGCTGCTGAAGGGACCTAGCTACGCCAACGTCGGTGCCAAGCACCTCGCCCTCCTTTGCGTGCAACCAGTCCTGGAGTGATGCACCCTTGTCGAGGTGGGAGTGCACGAAGCATGGTGATTTAGTGGGCAAGTGAGAGGAATCCATAGAGAAGGGTATCGAGCCAAAACTTGAGGGAGAACTTGAAATGGAGACCGGTGTTGCGCTACTGGCCGGTTGATGCGTAATAGTGTCGGCTATCGTGGGTGATGTGGCGATGGCCTTACTACTACCAAGCAAGTCAGCAGCAGGTGACCGCCGCTCGACTACGATGTCGTGGCTCCAGGTAATGTTCGTCTGTAAAGAAGAGAGAGATGACAAGATTGATGGTCTGCTGCCTCGTCTCGACAGGGAGGGCCGAATGACACTTTCGGTTGGCAAGAAGTCCATGTCTGCGTCGTCTGCGTTCGAGTTGGTTCGGGATATGGTTGGTGAGGTGGGTGGAGTACTGAAAATATCTAAATCAAGCTCGGGCGTGGACATCTCTTATGCTGCCTGTTTCCGATAGGCTGATGCTGCGAGAAGGCCCCGGGGCGACCAGAGGTGGGTTGAACACCGACAGTCCGTTTAGCTTTCCTTGCGCTGGGAGGCCTCCCAGCTTTATACTCGACGCTTTCATTAAACTCAGCTTGAAAACAGTCACCCAGGCGACACGAGATATGGATTCTGGAAGTAAGCACTACACATGTATGTAAATTGTTTCTTGTCAACGATGGCCAGCAACGTCTGATCGGGCACGGTATCCAGGCCATGCGTTTTCTCACCGCGATCACGGTGAACGTGAAGCCCGTCTGGGCATCTTCACGGCGTCCCACGGCACCGGGCTTCTCACCGTAGGACGGTTGAATCTTTACGATCCCGTGCTTCTCACATATACCAGACGACGTTAAGGAGTTCTCGCATGGCTATGATTCCATTCCCTGTCACTGGCAGGCCTTTCTAGGACGTACTGAACACTGCGGACTAAGCGCAGCGCCTTCTTCGATCACGGGCAGGTGGTGATCCGATTACGCTCAATGATCTCATGATATTGCCAGATCGCAGCACGCCCATAGCCCACTACCCTTGTCAAAGGGTCCGCCCCCGTATCTTTCTGTCCAGTGCCGATGCAGTGGCACACAGCGGGGCTGATATCCACGGTTTCCCAACCATGCCGAACATTTATGCACACCCCGGCTCTCGGATGCGGTGCATGTCGTGAAGGCTTATGCTATGCATTATGCGTTCCCTGATGGCGGCTCAGGGAATGGTCCCGATGCTTGCTGTCCTTGCGCCGCCCCACGATGTGGTCGTTTTCACACTTGTGAAGGTATACTGCTTCTAGTTTCATGCCAGGTATGACGCTCTTCAGAAGGTAGCCATGGGTTTCAGGTGGGCGGCGGCGCATGTGATCATCAAAATCAAGTTCGCACCTCGATCCAGATACTGTCTAGCTAAAACACCCGAGCTGATGTTTAATTTCATTCTTTCCCCTTTTGCATCGATGAGTTATATACGGAGAAACTCCCGGAAGATAAAACTGGATGATTGTGTGGTATATATGACAAACGACATCACATCCTATCCCGTCGCATTTCCATGCGCGCCCATTCCCAGATGGCCAGGACGATCACCACACGTGGCACGCGGTAGCCCTTCCCTTCCTCAAAAGAAGACCGTATCCCGCAGCACGAATCTCTCAAGCTCTCTGTAGTCCGACCTATCTTTTGCGACCGCCCAAAGCCACACGTCCAGCTCTGGAAGTGTGATATCCTTGATCCACTTCCGATCATCCGACAAGCTAGCTTCGTCTAATTGATGTGCATATTCAACGATTTTCTCGCAAGCGTCCACGGCTGCGGCACGCAAAATATATGCCTGGTCCGGAGTGAGGACAGGTCCTTCTTTTGGTAGTGCTGTCCTTGGCTTTGTTCCTGGAACCGCATCAGTACCTATCCCCAGTGACGTGTCCTTGGGAACCATGAGGAGCGTGTTAACTTTAGTGTCGTTCGCAGCATCAGGAAATATACTCCGCAATCCAGCATCCTTTGCCCCTGAAAGGTCCAACACTCCCAGATGAATAAGTAGAGAAGGAAGGACGTTATCTGTAAATACTGGTACTTCTGTAGTGTCTGGGAGCGGGAATGGCGGAGGGGCGGACGACCCAAAGCGTAAAGTCACTCCGTGGATGAGGAAGAGCGCCTTCCTGAAACAATATACGGCTGTTCCCAGATGTAGATGTCTGGTATTAAGCATACTTCTAGCGACCAAGATGAAAAACTGACGTCTTCCGTCCACAACTGCCATGTCTCGAAATGCAGGGAAAGCGCATGAGAGCTAAAAAATGCTGTTAATCTTGGCAATGTGAGGTGTGCGAGGAACCCACGTCTTTGAGAATGTCATCCACAGTCACACCACTTCCTCCAGAGCGTTTTGATGTTAAGCTTCGCAGGACAAATGACCCCAAGTCTGGCATTCCTGATCGCTCCAATATTTCTCCCGTCTCGTTCAACGTGGTGCTGACCAATTTGACTAGATCGTATATTTGTCCGCCGAGCTCTCCAACAGTTACGCCCGGTAACGTTTCATGAGATCGTTCCACGTATATCTTGACAGACATGAGCTCTGCGATTTGCTGCGGCGTGATTACTCTCATCCCCCTGGCGGCGAGCAAATCACCCTGGCCGGTAGTGGAGGACAAGTACATGCCAAACACAAGTGCTCTTATGTTGTCCCATGCGCCGCGACCGGTTTGTTCGTGAAGAGGTACACGATACCCTGAGGCAAAATTAAGAAGACAAAGTACGGAGAGGAAGTTTAATTCGGATAGGACCGAGGGAAATTTGAGCGGGAAATAGAGCCCGTGGTTGCTCGAGACACGCTTGAATGTATGGAGGAACGAGGGAGAGAATAATAGTCGTTTCACGGCATCATCTGTCATCTGGGATTGGGGGATTGGTAAGACGCTGTGCTCTATAGGGCAGGAATTAGACAAGTAAATGTCGCGCGACGCAGAGGCTGTGGGCATCTGCATCAACCCTGGTGGCAGCGACACTAAACACATCGTGTTCGTCATCCATGAAATGGAGTCTTGATACGCGTAAGGAAGTAGCGGATAACCACCCACCCTGATGTTTTGAGCTTCCCGAAGCTCTCTGCAGGACTCTCTGATTGCATCAACAGAACTACTTGGAAGAGGTGGCGCGAAATTTTGGGAAGTCATCTTAGGAATTGCGGCAGTGTGAACGTCTCGAATGTCTCGAGTCTGCCGGGATAATCTTATCGCCCACCACACGTGATCGCGGGCAAAAGTTCGGTGTTCAGGTTAGCCTACTTGGGGCATATTGAATATCTGACAGACTGTCTGCTAACCATATAGTAGCCATGAACTTCTTGTCCCAATGGTCAAAGAGTTCCAGGATACTTTATGCCGCCCGTCCCTTCCATTCAGGCGCCCCATTCGCCAATGAAGGTTAATGGTTCTATTCGTGAAACGTCGAAGGCTCCAAGTTGGTGCTAATTTCTCCACTAGGAATCCGAGAACAGCTCCTCGCCGGAGTGAAGCAGAGCATGAAGGTATGCACGCAGTTCCCCATGTTATGTCCAGGCATCTCATACGCAAGTAGAACAAGGATCAGGTGTCATCCATGACCTTGAGGGTACGCTCCCTGTGCCTCGTGATGATCCCGGCATTCACGTTTGCTACATACAGTCCGTACTCTCCGAAATATACAATCTGGACAAGTCCTCTGGTTCCAAGGTTTCGTCTTCAATGATCGTCGGTGTCCTGCGCAAGGCGGTCCTTCGACGTGTTCGTTCTTGCCCGATCTTGTCCGGGGACACTGTTCACATTACTGTTTCAGACTGAGTCTGCTTCTCAATTTGTGAGAGGCGAGCGACCCGACCTTGCAGAAAAGGAAGCCCGAGAAGCAGAAATAATATCTGTATTTCTACCGCCCATGCTTTCAGAAACCGAGATAGACAGGATACTCAAAGAGGTCGCTTCGAATTGCCCCAAAGACGGTAATCCAAAAAAAGCTCTTGGATGGATATTCAAGTCATTCTATTCCAAGATTGACAAAGCCAATGTAGATCCAGACTTGGTAAAAAGTAGAGCGGAGGCATTGTTGAATCTTTGAATCCAACAATCACCTGTGTTCATAAGACTACCGTAGATATCTTACATATGGCTCGAAGGACCCCGCCGTCCACATCCATTGGATAATCCTATGAACATTCCTCAGAGTGTGGGTTAGTCGATGCTCCGGCCTCCGGAAATGTGGTGACTGGCTGAGGACCTCCATCTATCGAAAGAATAGATCAATTTAGCAATATATGTTTCTTTGCGAGGGACGACATACACTGAACATTACTTGTAGTGACACCCGGAGGGGACTGTGATGGGACCGTAGGCAAAGCCGGAGGAAGAGCGCTTCTCACCCTGACGAGGTCTTCCATACACCGGGTAATCGTATTTGACACGCCTTGCAAGATTCGTATTCGTTCGTCAATCGCTTCTCGTGTGGTCTGATCCAGAAGCGCTAACTGGGCGTCTGTTACGTCACTGTTCCGGTCGTGCGACTGTGGGCTGGTGGCTTGTGAGCTGGAGCTAGCTGTTTGCACAGTGGGAGCCGCGGGCGAGGACGAATGTGAATCAAATACTGTCGGCTGAGACGGAGCACACAAACTCTCCGCTGCTTGGCTACCATCCAACGGTATCAAAGACGGGACCTTCCACGTTGACGTGTCATTGGAGGTCGAAGCGACAGGTGCAGTTTCAGAACGTGACGGCAATCTAGCGGAAGTACTTGAGTGTCCACCAAAGCGCCTCAAGGCAGCTTGAGCGGCGGCTCCGGCTGGTGTTTGTGAAGTATCTTGAGATTGTACGTGCGATGTAGGTAACTGGTTGCTACCTCCGCTCGTAGAAGGTTCCTGGGCAGCTGGTACACCTCTGTGATCAAGCCATCGTTGGTCAAAATCCCACGGACGCCAGTCCTGATTGGGCCCAACGAACCCAGTGAACGGCGGTACAGGCTGCAAGGATTGGGGTAATTGCACATGGCCATGCGGTGGCTGACCTTGGTATTGGATATTGTACTGAATGACCACACCTGGCGTCGGACCAGGAACCCAACCCTGAGTCCCTGTATTCTGTGGCCCTTGAGCTTGAGGGTGCTGAGGAGCAGCCGCCTGTGGAGGCTGAGCGACATTGCGCGCAAATCTCCCTAAAACTCGAGCAAGCGCATCATTTTCTGGTTGTTGCTGAACACCGGCCTGATGGAATCCGAATAGGTTTGGAGGTTGGCGGGCTCCAACCTGCGGCTGTGGTCGCGCAGCTTGGGGTTGGCGTTGCTGATTCTGTGGGGGATTATCAAGGACACTCCGTCGGCTGCGAGACATCGAATCAACATTGACTGGAAAGGCACTAACGTATCGCGAGAGAGCTTACCATGTTGGGCAGTTTTGTTGGCGCTCGAGCCACGAACGCAAGCAATAAAAGTGGAAGATATGTCCACAAGGGAGCTTTTTTGGAGACATGTTTGGTCCATCGGGGGAAGGTTGTGTCTCTGGCTGAGCACCTCTGGGTCTTCCTTGATAATACATTTCCTCACGACAAATGATACAGGTGCGATCCGTCATAGCGGACATCTCCTGCTCAGTTGCGTCTGGATATCGTTCGTCCATATTACGGGTAGCTGCGCGGTATCGGATCAATGCGCGAAGCCTCGTAACAAACGAGCGTCCGGTGAGGTATACATCCCTGATGATGTTTAAAGGTAACCCGTACAGAGCCACGATAAACAAGAAAAATATAAGATATGTTATGAGCTTGAGGAAGTCTAAGTCGGTCAACCAGAAGTTGAGACAAAGTGGGTGCGGTACAAGGGTTAACGTACCAGTCACCAGCTCGACGTAAAAGATCCACATGCTTTTGTTTTGCCAGGGAGGGGCATTCTCTCCACCTCTCTGTTGCGCGCGGCGAAGATCGATGACACAGATCAAGTACTTGGCTATGACGTTCATAGCACTAGCCATGAGGATAGCGTACTGTTGGATTTGTTGACAAGAAGTTCGTTGCAGGGTTGTGGTTACTTACTTCATTCGCAAACATCATCATTCCACCGACACCATTCTTGGTAGTGCTGTCGACGGCGAATGCGAACATGATTAAATCAATGAACCAAAGAATAGTGAACAAGGTGGTCATCCGAATATGAAACAATATTGGCGGTCCAGGATATGGGCGCTGATCCATCTGCCAAGAGGTGGTTGTGTGGGGGTGAATCTAAATGACAAAGGGACGAACGACGCACCCATTCAATACGATCGGAAGCCAGCCAGTGGAAAGATTTGACAAAGAGCAAGAACCCGAACATGAGGAGGAACGGGATGTCGAAATCATCTCGGAAAATAGTGAACGCGAGGAGTGACTCGGTCACAAAGAACCAGAGACGATCATAAAGTCGCTGAATCAATCGTGAGACACAGCCGATTGATTGATTGCATGACGTGGTGACATACCTCAACTTCCTGAGGCCGGAGAGAACCAAAGAATAGACGCTGGGCACATTGGGCACATAGCAGTGCGACCAAAAGCCCGAAATTGACAAGGATCTGGCGTCGGTTGAGATGGGGGGGGATTTCGTGTGCTGAGGATGAAGACTGACCAAGACACTCCGATTGCTCTTGGAGAGGTGGATAGCAAGAGAGTAGAAATTACTATGGCTCCTGAGGGCACTAGCGATGGTGGCAGAGACAGCGATGGAGGATATTGTGGCATAGAGGACGACCTTGTGCGAGCTCAGAGAAGTAAAGAATCTGTTCTCTCTTGCCCGGAGCGCGTCAGTCCATGGCATGGCGGACGAGAAACGCTGAGCGTGACTGTCGCGGACGGTTTCAAGTATAGACGTGTCGCAATTCTCACGCTTATAGGTGGAGCGTAAACTCAGCCCACAACTGCCATGTACTACCTGCTGGACGCTGTGAAACATAACATATGTAGCTCCAGCTCATGCCCGGTAACCACGGCCGTTTTCTCAGCGTGGACCACCTTAAATAAATCACCGTTTAGATTTCTCCATCAGAACTTCATATGCGTGTTCTCCGCGTACATCAATAAGCGCGTGACCCACACAATTTGACTATAAAACCCCCTCATGTTGCTCAGGCACCCAGCCCGTTTGTCTTTTATCGCCAGCGCCCATCCCTTCCCAGCCCAGTTTCGTTGACACCAACTAGCCCCGGTAAAAAATGTCCAAGATGCGCCGGCGGAATATTGTAGACTCCATACCTGCTCAGAAGAGGACCCAAGCTAACGGCGATGTGACGCACCACAGTCTCCCGATCGCTTCCGCTGCTCTCAAGATCGTCCTCATCTTCTTGTCTCTTTCGGTGTCTGCATTTTTTTGGCTTTACACACAAACACCATCGGCTTCTGTCAACTACTACGCCGTTTGTTCGCGCTCTGGTGCAAGGATCTATACTGTCGATGATGCCAACCCCATTGTTCAATGTTTGGTCATTCAAGATGAGTTCATCGTCGATATCGGCTCGCTAGGTGCTCTCTCGTCTACCGATTTCCATATCTGGACCAACTCATGCTATACCAGACGATATCTCGGCTCGTTGGTATGCTGCCAATAACTCCGGATCGACGCTCCGAATTCGATACATCGACGACCAGTCGATCGTGGTGCCTGGACTGAGCGGTCAGTCTAATGCACCTTCAGACAATACCCAAAGTAAAAGTGTTGTGTAGACTCTCATGCACACATCCTAGAGTATGGTGCCAATCAACAACTTCCCTTAGAAGGTGGCAAGTCCATTAATGGTAAGTATTTGTCGTCAAGTGATATTTCTACCATTCAACCTCTTTCTTCGTAGAAACGATTGCACTTGTCAGAGACTATATCATAGAAAATCCGGATGTCTACCGTAATTCATCCAAGTTCATAGAAGGTTGGGGGTGGGATCACACTTCCTGGCCGGTAGAAGAGTGGCCTACCGCGGTATGTATCATCTGTTGTTCTCGGGCTCCACGTCTGTAAACCTACATTCCCGCGACCCATAAAGGATGCTCTTGACGAGGATTCGGTCATCCGCGGAAGGCCGGTGGTGCTCCAAAGCAAGGATGGTCATGCATTGTGGGTATCCAAGACGGCGCTTCAGTGGAGTAGTCCCTTACCAGGAGATGTGGAAGGAGGTGTTGTGGTTCGCGATGCACTTGGGAATCCAACTGGTTCGTCGGATCCGTCAACAGCCTGCGCGATACCTAACCACACATCCTGCAAGGTGTATTGCTTGACAACGCCCAGCAACTGGTGAAGAGACCTACCCCGACAGAAGACGACCTTCTCAGACGTTTCGCAACAGCTGCGAAGGATGCCTTGTCCTTGGGTTTGACGTCTATACATGACGCTGGCTTCCGACCTGTATCACTTGAGTTTTTCAAGAGGTAGGATTTCAGTACGATTAAATAGCCGGAGGCTCAACTCGCAATTAAGACAAGCAGCTGAAGGTTTACTTCCCGTAAGTATGACATCAGCCTTCCATCTATCTTATCGTCACTTCCCATTCAGATCCGAATCTACGGGATGCGTTACTTCGACGAGGCCGGCCCCTACTGGGGAAATGTTTCAAAACCTATCATTAATGCGGGGAACAGTCGCCTGAATGCGAGAAGCGTTAAAATCTTCGCAGATGGTAAGAAGGGTGTTTTATACAAAATTCACTTGTTTATGCTACTCGGTTGTGTAGGTGCTTTGAGGTCCGGTGGGGCAGCAGTAAGTAACGCATACAAGAATGCCTGGCAGGCATTTCTTATCGACAGTTGACCGTTAGCTGTACGAACCTTATCATGACAATCCTGGAACGAAGGGATTTATGCGTTTGGATGAGGAAGTATTATGTAAAGTCGTCCCTCGGTTTCTGAAAGATGGGTGGCAAGTTGTGAGTATCTTGCCAAACTTGATGTGTCTACCTCATAACATCTTCATTCAGAATATTCATGCTATTGGCGACTATGCGAATAGTAAAGTCCTAGATGCCTTCGAGACTGCTCTCAGGGATGTCGATGTTACAGCGCTGAGACCCCGTCTCGAGCATGCTCAGATACTACGAGAGGAAGACATGATTCGTGTAGGAAAGCTGGGTGGTACGTCAGCATTGTCTCGACTCCAGAGCAAGCCATCTAAAAATCTTTTCTGCGTCGCAGTAATCGCAAGTGTGCAACCTACTCACGCGTGCGCCATCTCCTATCTTTCCCTATTGCCTGTGACATGCCTTGACCCATTTGTTGTACAGAATCAGCGATATGTGGTATGCTGAAGACCGTCTCGTGCGTATAAGGCGTAGGTTTTTAGTTCTCCCTATTGACCGCATCTATAGGGACCTGAGCGAGTGAAAGGTTTGTATGCCTTCCGCTCTCTTCTAGATCATGGTGCCCGGCTTGCCCTCGGCTCTGACTTTCCAGTGGAAGACATGAACCCGCTCTCTGGTTTCTATGCAGCTATAACGAGGTTATCTCCTGACGGTATTTCTCCCAAAGGGACCTCCGGTTGGTAAGTGGCTATCCCAAATGTGAAATACGCAAACGTGGGACCCAATCGACGCCTAGGTTCCCCGAGCAGCGTCTGAGCCGTACACAAGCTTTACGAGGTGAGTTTGTGGCGTTTTTTGCGTACAGCTAGGATATCTCACGACTGGGCTGATAGGTATGACCATCGACCCCGCTTACGCTTCCTTCATGGAGGACACACTCGGCTCGATCACCCGGGGAAAGCGTGGAGACTTTGTTGTTCTCTCCCAGGATATCATGACAGTTTCGACAGACCAAATCCTTAAAACGCGAGTACAGGCGACTTTCATCGACGGAAAACTCGTGTATGGCAGTCTGTGAGCACAAGTCCTGCTTTTAGTTCTGGGCGATCGCTATCGTTAAAAAATCGGGTCCGCTGGCTGTGACCATGGTTACTTGTGACAGTGAGAGAGCTCATGCATGTGATGATACACCCTACTATATACGTGTTGCCCTCCGGGCACCCCTGGGCCCGGGGTTGGGTGCCAGTAGCATGTATGAACGAATGCCACGTCATGTAAACTGGAACCCTACTCTCTGGTTAAGGTTTGGTTCTCGATAAGTAGCGCCAAGACTTCCCATGGGCGTACATTTTGGTTTTCCCGCGCAATTCTTGGGTTATAAACCTTGTCCCCGAATAAGTACATATTTATCTTGAATTCTTTGTGCCCCGATCGGCAATGGCCGCCGTGTTTGGTGCCACAGACGCGTTGAACCCTTGACGCGTCCTTGATTCTGACTTT
>QFEL01013348.1:0-19345 GCA_003316195.1 Neoboletus brunneissimus
GCTTCCTTTCGCGGTTTGCGAGATCGTGGCCATCTCAAAGTCAGGTAGCACTACTTATATCCATTGAGATTTGGATACGGCACCGCTGAGTACGTTTCTGGGCGTAGTACACTAGGAGGTACATACATACTTCAAGTCTTGGACGTGACATAGGTGTGATTATATTTACCGCGTGCTCGCTATTGCTTTCCAAGTTTAGGTTCCGGTACCAGAACTGAAGATACCATGATATTCAGAGTTCATCCCTCAGCCACGGGCCAGGGAGATGGGCAGACCTGGGTGGCCCAGGAGATGTGAACATCGAGAGGAAGTCGTGGACAATGTCTGCCGCTACAGTGGCAGTGATCTCAGCTGTACATCTTTCGTCAGAAAATGCCAGAGTAGAATGCGTGAGGTTTACCGTGGTCATACGCAGGTGCGACTTCGACAACGTCCGCACCACTGGAAAAACGTAGTGTAAAGTCATGAAACAGACGCGCTTTATGGGACACGAACACGAAATTCAAACCAGCCAACCCTCTGATGATGCGCTTGATCTCTCTGCTTGTCCATCCTCCAGCCTCGGGGGTACCAGCTACAATCCCACTGAGTACTTTCAATCGTGTACAGTAAGACAAAGACTCACTACCCGGTGCTAGGCCAGGATCTATCGGTAGTGATTAGCCGACAACCTTCCGGGAAGCGAGCCATGCACACCAATCACATCAATATCAAGACTGTATACGAAGTCAGTATCGGGTTCGATATTCGTCGTGGAGGCCTTGCCTCAAGTATACCGGCGTATCCCCAACTCGTTTCCTGATCCGTTGGATGATGGAAGTAACGCCATGGTCATCGATGTCATCGCTGGTTATGAAATGGAATCCCACTGATTCATCATTCTCGATATCATCGATACCCTGATTAGAAGTTTTGTCGACGTGCAGCTCTCTTATAGTCCTTTATACTCACTTGGAACTTGCATCGAATACCAGCATGGATACTAGAGTTGGTGATGAGATGCTCCTCGTTTGCAATGTAGAAGAATGAGCCATGCGTGATGCGTGATTGATCTGTTACAGCGCCAGGGTATGAACCCCCGGGCCACGTGTCAAGATGCGCATCGAAATGAATCACCGAGACCGGCCCGTAGACTTTATTGAGCGCACGGAGGGTAGGGAGAACAATGGTATGGTCACCACCTAGACTAGACTAGCCATGTGAGGACATGGTGAGAGGGATATAACTATTGTTACCTGACGATCCTTGGATGCTCGCGACCATCTTTCGCCAGAAGAGCACCCTGAGGCCAGATGGAGGCTGACGATGCGAGAGGACGCGCAAGCAGGGTAGCGTACGCGACTTCCATTTGGTCTACTGCAAGGGCATTGTCAAAAGGTATGGTAGGGACCTAGATGTTCAAGCTGAGTTTAGCAACGGGCAATATCATATCAAAATTGTGAAAACACACGTCTCCGCAATCAATAATTTTCAAACCTGTCTCATAAGGATTATTCCCCCACGCCAAGGTATAACCTCGTGAGGCTCTTTGTCGTCTGCTACCTGAGCGGATTGCATATGGCCCAAAACGTGCTCCAGGACGGTAACTTGTACCTGTATCGAATGGCATCCCTAGAATAGCAATGTCAAACACAGTAGATTCATCCTCCAGACAGCGCGCATATTCCGCATGAGAGAAAGCCAGTGGTCCTGAGAATGGTTGGTCAAATTGTTTTCCATATTTCGACAGCCATGTTACGGTCTCCTTAGCATGGGGATCACGGAAAGGTTGCTGGCATCCACAAGCAGCTACCACCAGCGTAATAGCAACACATAAAGTTGCCTGGCTCTTCATGTTTTGATCACCGCAAGCTGAATCTAGGTGAGAAAACGATTAATCTATGTGTTTGATAACTTCTGATCTTTATCGTGTCATGAAGTCGAGAGTCCCCTTCGGGAATACTCACACAACAACAATGAATTCCCACCGCTGCATCAGCATGAATTTGTTCTCCGTGCATGTCGAAACAGGTGACCACCGCGATAGCAAGCACTTTTTTTTGCACGCTGAGGAAGTTCGCCGTGAGCCGGGGCATGAGAACATGTTGAGAACCGCGGAGAGTTTCGATCTTTAAATACTGTTGAATAACAAACCACGTTGAACACAAGTATGTACATTCGCTTCATTGAATACGATGGTGAGCGGTAGATTTACGCAACGCGGTGACCTGCCACTGCCTACGTTTCCTAGCATTTGTCCCATCGGGCGGCGTACCCCCTAGATCGATGGAAAGAAGACGAAGGTTCCTGTGAGGTTCAGGAGAGTCATCAACCTCCCCCTCTTCCCCGCGATCCTGCTCCAACATTTCATCTTCTGCCAAATCTATATTCCCGTCAAATACATCTTCCGGTGTACTCTTTGGTTGCGTAGATATACTTCCAGCAAGGAGCGAAAATGGAGCCGCAACAGTCGCCGACAGAAACGTCGAAGCGTTATCGATAAAAGATTTGGGTCTCTTCATCGGAACGGAAGATAGGATGTACCTCCTCCTTCGCCATGCATTCGAAGTAGCACCCCCTGGGGGTGGGTATGTGGGATCGCATGAGAACGACACAGATATTTCCTGTGTTTCTTGGCTGTACGAGAATTGCGGGAGCGGGTGAGAATATGCGTTTGGATAAGGCTGAGAAACTGGCCGCCTGTGGCTCAGTGCAAGGTGGTCCCCTTGTGTGAACCAAAGTGCGTCAACAATCTATCGTATCTGCCGTTTTATCCATACCCTCGACGTCGATCGCATGTCCTGAAGCTCGCGAGCATAAAGCACCGGATGTATCGATGAAAAACACCTGAATATCCAACACAAGAACGGAAACTAGACTGAGTATCGCGAGGTCATGCTGGAACATTCGGGGAGCCACAGACTTGGTTATTCGCTTCCGGATTTCTCAAGCCTTGTCGGAATCGTGAGCTCGTGGAGGTTTGGATTAGTGCCATAACCTTGATTACCTACTTTCAACGAGTGACCGCTCTTTTTCTGGCCATAGGATGACTGGTGTTCCATCCTCAACCTCATCTGAGCTAACGTCCCACAGGCGGCCGGTCGCGACAGAACGAATCACGAAATATCCTGGCGGGAAGCCGAAGAGATGAGCCATCGTGTAACAGTGGGGTGATTCAGGGCGTTTATCAGGTGTGTCAGTGGCAGTACAATGGAAAGCGAGGACAGGCTCCGAACCGTGTGGATAACAGTACCCGTCCCGCAGAATCAAGGTATCCACTGGATGCTTGCAACGTTGGGCAACTGTGATACAATGGATACACAAAAAAAACGTAATAACATCGGAAGAGGTCCATCATTCATCCTCGTCATCTTCCTCTTCGAATGCGCCAGGAACACGTCGGTATCCTGTAGCTCGCATTCGAGTCGCCATCCCTTGAGCGCTTTCTGCACGCTGTTTCTCAGTAAAGTCTTCCAGCGAGTAGGCCATTTTGGAAAGTCCTTTCCACTCATGGCGGGCGACAACACTTCCACCAACCCGAGAGCTTTCCCAGCCGACACTCATTAGCACGGGTTCCTATAACAGAATCAGTGACCGAAATGTCGACCACGTAGAGGCAGTCATTACCCTCGAGCTCCAGCTCACATCTCGAACGCATACTGTCGCACGGGATCCCGATAGCGGCTCCAACTCGGGGCCAGATGCATTGTATGACATTGGCAGCGTTTGCGAGCGATCTAGGATTTGAATGATTCGACCATCCAATGACCAGATCTTCCAGCAGTGTTGTCTGTTAATTATGGTAAGACGAACAGGAACAATCCTTACGTGAATCCTCCCATCCGCAGACCCTGAATAAATGTATTGGCAACCTGTGGTTTCTGCAGGACTGAAGTTACACCTTATAAGGGTGCGCAAGACGGCGTGCCCTCGATAGGTCATGACACTACAATCATGTGGGTGTGCGGCACGCCTCGGTTGCGGAAAATGACCATATCTTTGTGCTCGTGTCAGTAAGGAGCACGCCGTGACCCCATAGGCCCTACCGATAGTCGTATTCGTGACATCTATAATCTCTGTGTGGAAACGAATCAAATTGATCGCTGCTGCACATCTTGCGGAGATCCCACAAGCGAAGTGCCTGATCCTTTCCATTTGAGATGACATATCTCCCGTCCCCCTTGGGAGAAACGTTCGTGATGCCTTCGGTGTGACCAACGAGTACTCCTGACGGTTTTTGTGATTCTCCTAATGACCGTCTATCCCTGCCACAAACCGTAGCCAATCAACAAGCTAAATGTAAAGAAAGAATAAATTATTACCAGACTTTGAGGAACGTGTCATCCGACGCGCTGATCAAAACGTTTCCCGATGCAGTATCGGCCCAACAACAGCTGTTCACATCATCCGAGTGAGCCTTGATCTTGACTGTCCTGCAATTAGCCAAGAGATCATACACTGGATCGTGCGTGAGTGATCTCAGCGAATACAGGGGTATGTTTCCTACCAAATATGTGGCCACTACCACCTGCAATCACTTCATTACCGTCGGCAGAAAACTTGCAGCTCCAGATGCCAAAGGAATCGTCATCGTAGACACCCCACAAGGACCGGCCTTGACGGCTACCTTGGTCGGCAAAGCGGATAGGCGTCTGTACTGTGGAAGAATCCAACGTGTTTGTCATGTATACTGTGGGTGACTGTCATATGCCGCTATGTGCGCGAAATATAATTGCCAAAGGGCGAGTAACTCACAATAGACGAATAAATCATCCTAAGTTGTATGATTAAGCAATACAGATTTTGTTATGCAATTAAAACCTTGCCTTTCGTTGTCGGGACTTAGGTGAGAATCGGTGATAGTCCATCTACCCGGGTGTCCCTGAATGGTCTTTAAAATTTTGAGGGTCGACTCATGATCACGATCATGATCGTCAAAGAGCGATGTTCCGCGCCGTGGGTTTCGTTGGGGTTTGAAGTACTTGGCCGGTGGAGATGTTATGTCATAAACATGTAAACGAAAATCTGGTGGGCCTAAGCTCAATAAACACTCGGGGTCGGATCGAGTGGCTGGCTAACCTTGACAGCATGTATAGTAAAAGGATGAATCTATCCAGTCAAGATATAAGGTGCCGCGAGAGGAATGCTGCACAACGAGTTAGTCACCTTTGGAAAATTGACCAACATAAAGGTTGGCGCCATTGGAGGCGACAGCAGTCCCGTTGGAATTGGGTATAAGCTCCTATGGTTGTATAAGCATGATGGCAATTAATAAAGCTAGTAGATGGAGCGTACGCTAGTGAGCTCCTCCCTGGCTAGAGTACCTCGGGGCTTGCAAGAGCGGTCTAGGAGTAGGCGAGAAACGTTCCTCCTGCCCTTGTTTGACTTGAGTTTGTTGCCCACGCGACCAAATTCACCGCTCATGAGCAACTCGACGCCCTTCTTCTGAGGTTCGGTGTGGGGAGGGAACCATTGTTTGTTCCAATGTGAATTGGTTGAATATTCGTCGTCGTCGTCGTCATTGTCTACATCCTCGTCTTCCTCATCTTGGTCTCTCCTAAAGGGGCCAGCCCGCAGTAAACGTACCAGGTCACCATAGGTGAATGGATGTCCCTCGTTATTATTCGTACCAGGGCTAGTCGTCCTTTCGGCGGCACTGGCAGGGTGCAACTGCTGGAGGTCAAACAGTGCTTGCAGACGAGATGTGAGAGGAGTTCGGCCTGAGAGGCATGGAGCGGGGCGCTTACAACGCAAGATCTGAGCGATTGCGGTGCTACCCGGATCCTCTGGATGAGAGGAAGTGTCATCCTGACCTATCTCGAACTCAAGAACGTTGTCGTCACCATCGAGGTAGGCGTCCGGGCCGTCGTAAGCCTCCTCCTCTTCGTCGGGCATGTCGATGTTGAACTCGTACTCAGGCATGAAGGAGGCTTGGGAAAGGGGGGACGGTTGGACTTGGTTATCTATATTCCGGCGACTTACACGTGGCGCAACGCAGTCACATCAGGCTGTCTCCCATTGAATTGGACAGACATGCCGGAATAGAATACAAAACAAGTAAAAAATGAACGTGGTCTCCCTGGACCGAGGCTGGGTGAGCGAGCCCGAGCATCCACTACTACCAGTAGCAGAGAGAACAACGTTGCGAAATGGAGAACGAGTCCAAGGTCCTGCATTAAATAAGACAGTGCAAAAAGGAGATTCCATACATTGAACAACTACTCGTTCAACCTGCAGGAACTGGTTTGGTCGTGGAACGTTCTGCGCTCGCAACACTCGAAGACAGCACACGCTGAATGGCGACTCCATTCCATTGTGTTTTCCAACTCCGCATCCTGCAGTGCTCACATTGACAACGACAACTCTTCAAGTGCTACTGGTCCGACACCGAGCAAACTACCGCCCCCGATGACGGTCCCCATAACCATCACTGCGGATGAGGTCAACTGCCTCATACATGCCTATTTTCAAGACTCCGGTAGGCCACCTTGCAACCGCTCTGTTCCTGCCTAACTGCAGTTCAGGCTTTCAGCACTCCGCTTTCTCGCTACGTATGGAGGGTCGGTTGGATCATTCCAATCTTATCAAGAAACACGTCCCACGCGGCGAGCTCGTAGAACGTCTCAGCAAGGCACTTTTGTATGCCGAAGTCGAGGCACACTGGAAAGCCGATTCGTTCGCGAAGAACTGCAAGAGTGGTTTCTCTCTGCTGGAGCGTCATGTGTGCTCCATCGACCCGGATGCAACAACGCTGCTAGTTCCACAACAACCTGGTGAATCTAACGCAGCCATGCTAGCCGCCGAAACTGGCATCAAACGAAAGTCAATTTCGCCTTTCACAGAGGATGGACGTGCTGAAAAGCGTGCCAGAAAGGAGGTTGAAGATAATCACACGGCTATGGCTGTCGATGGTACGCTTATTATGTCTTAACAGTTATACCACGATGTGACTTGTATCCGTAGCATCCTCGAGCATTGCCTCGAAGGAAGCGAAACTGTCTGATTTGCAGCAGCGGCCATTAGAGAATGCGGTGAAGAAACAGAAGATGAAACGCTTGGACGCAGTCAGATTGTTGCAAGCACACAAGGCTGAAGTGAGCCTGGCGCAAGTCAATCAATATTAACTCGCAGTGACGGAGCTTCTAGGTTTTCGTAATCGCTTGGAGCCCAACTATAGCGGGACAATTGGTATCGGGGTATGCGTTGAATAAATCAATTAATTCCAACGTTAACTTGATTCATAACATGTTAGATCACGCGATGCCACAGTCCACTATTGGAACGTTCCGTTTGGTTCACATGAGGGTTCCCCAACTGCCTCTCTGCGGCCGGCATTAACATTATCCAACCTTGCTGCCTCTTCCCAAGCCGACTTGACATCCATTGACTGGAGTCCCGATGGTTCACTAGTCGCGATAGGATCATACGACGCAATACTTCGAATCTGGACCTCCACAGGAAAAACTTATCTCACAGATGACCACCATAAGGTCAGGCGAAAGCCACAGTTTCAAAAGTGGATTGTACTGATTCCTAGAAGGGTCCCATTTTCGCTGCCAAGTTCTCTCCTTCAGGACAGTGGATAGCTACTGCGAGCTTGGACAGCACATCATGCGTATGGGACATCAAAAACAAGAGACTGCATCGTCAATATCGAAATCACGAAGGTACCGTGTTGTTGGACTCAGTAAGAGGAACTTACCTTACATGGCGTGTCAGAAGCTTGTTGTCTGGACGTCGACTGGATTGACGACTCTACGTTTGCGAGTGGCGGGAGCGATCGTGTGGTTCACATTGTTTCCCTGAACGGAAATAAACCCATCCAAACTTTGAGGTACGTTGGTTGACCGAAACACCCGTTGCCGAACTTCACGCTGGAGTAGAGGACACGAAGGGGAATTGAATATGCTTAAATGCAATCCATCACGCACACGCCTGGCTACCTGCTCCGATGACACGACCGCCCGGATATGGCATATTGAACACCTGCACTCGGAAAAGCCAATATCTACTCACGTTATTCTGAAGGGCCACAAACGATGTTTGACATCCGTTAAGTGGTGCCCGCATACCCAGGCAGGGGAGCACGAACTGGTAGCAACGTAAGCTAGTTGAGCTGGATGTAACATGTATGATCTCACTATGTGACAGGGCGTCGTTCGACTTTACATCCCGATTGTGGGATTCGGTGACGGGGGACTGCTTGAAAGTCTTCACAGATCACACCAAGTATGTGTTTGCATTGTCATTCAGCCCAGACGGCACTCTGCTGGCGAGCGGTGGTGGGGATGGCTCATTGAACATGTACGATGTCAAGGTAAGTAGAGATCAGCCTCTTGAAGCAAATGACAAGGCTGATTGTTGGTGGAGACGCGAGAACGGACCTGGTCTTGGTCTTGCGGCGAGAAGACGGGTATTTTCGAGATTGACTGGAAGAGGTGGGGAGAAAAGAGTCTAATTGCGCTTGCAATGGAGCACAAGGTGGTCGGCGTGGTCGAACCAGCGACGTTGCCTCGGTCGTCGTAGTGATATGCCTATTCTCTTTGTTGTTCTTGTTCTTATCCCTATCAACGTCCCTACGGTAGTTGAGGACGTTTGGGACGTGATCGAGAGCGGTGACTTCGACCTGTGTCGATGTCATAGGTGTACGCTAGCTATGTAGAGCGTCCCAATTTGAAGTTGTTCCTTTGCCACCTACTCCTACTTCTCGGCTCTGGTTCTCTGGACTGCTGCTCCTCGCTTGTTGCAGGAAATGGTTCACCTGTATATATCTCCACCTCACGTTGCCGTAAGTAAACATAGTGGCCCATCTGTCCACCAGCTCGCCACCACACCCCGGCACAACGATTAATTACCAACATCAGAAAACGTCTTCGCGAGCTGTGCGCCGCAAGTAACCCCAACCTGTTGTCCTTGACCGGTTCATACCCCTCCCTGGTGCGTTGGTCCCGCGAACGACCACATCCTAGTACATCACCACTGTCCGAAAAGGTCGGAAACACAAGTACTATCAGCTGCCAGTCAGCTGAGCATCTGTTCCTTGTACTACGCCTCATTCCTATCCTCCACTTCGTTCCTGTCCTCCACTAATCACCCCTGTATCCACTCCGCTCCTGTACTGTGCATCGCTCGTTGGGCAATACACTATATGATTGTGAAGATGCTAATTGCCAAGAATCCAGTATATTCAAGTGTAGTTTTCAGTGCACCTGGCTATTCGGACACCTGGGAGGTTATGCACAAGAATCCAGTCGGTTTTATGGGTGAAAATCACATCGTTTAGCCAATGAAAACTATATAGCATTTTGCCGCTTTCAGTGAATTGTGCGATCATTGAAAAGCATTGCCAATACACTCAATATCACACCTTGCTTGTCTTAAAATCGGGTGCGTAGCCATCGCTATTTAGGCGTTTCAGTATCTACGGTGACCAGTCTCCGGGAGGGATTCATGAGGAACTGAGCTTGCACCTTGCACAGAGGCTAGTATACGTCCTTCCTGTTCTACGAAAGAAATTCACCAAGGTGCATCAGACCTTCCCGCGGCCATACGACCACTCCCCCAGGGATGCTTGGGCCGTTTGGTTCTTTCGAATGTGAGTGGATGGTGGAGGGCGAAGCTGATGTGGGTCTTCCTTCACTGCATGCGAGGTTGCTCATTTCGGCAATCATCAAGGAGGAGAAACCATGTCCGGTTCATACCGGTTCAAGAAAGCTGATTTATTGGTGGCAGGTCAATCGATCATGTACACGGTTCGTTTGACTTCACCATTTGTTCTTGAACCCCCTCGTGTATCGCCCGATGCATATAACTTGGATATGCACGATTTGCTGATCAGTAGATTGCACCGATCCTGAATGTTTGAACCGGCGCGATGACGTCAACACCTGCCGTCTGACCGATAAATGCTGACTAATTAGGGTTTTATTCCTTCTCATACTTACTTGTTGCTCTTCGAGATAGACCACCATGTTGTCCCTTGGAGTCTTCTGCGCTCTCAAGCCAGCTCTACCCCGCAGCGCGCTACAGGCTGCTCTGCGCCCGAGAGTTCAGTCGTTCTCCACCAACTCCGCCGCACGCTTTGGCACCTTCAAGAATGTCTCCCAGAAACATTCTACCATACTCCCCCCACTTCTTCCGTACGGGTTCTCCCGCACCATGATGACAGATGCGCAGACTGTTACAAGGGCCTCCTCACAAGACGCCTGGAAGAAATTTGCAATCACGGCTGTGCGTAGCGATAACATGTATCTCCGTCAGTTGATTCGAGTTTGTAGGCCGCCGTGGCAGGCACTATCGTCGTTGCAGAAGGCTTCTTGAACAGAGACACCCGTGATTCGTTGACTGCTGCCGAACAGTCCTATCTGCATGATAGTTTCAAGTACACTGGAGGTGGACTTGTTCTTACGGCACTAGCTGCCAGAAGCATGTTTAGGTCTGGAGTTGCTTTCAGAATCATGTCAGCGAATCCATGTATGTATTCTTGGTTCCGACCCCTCTTAACATTCACGGTGTGACCGTACCTTTACAGGGCTTGTACTCGGTATGAGTCTCGCTGGGAGCATCGGCTCTATGATAGGAGTCTATTACACCCCTCCGGAAAGAACCGTGCAGAAGCACCTCTTCTGGCTGGCAAGTCACTGGCATTTGATAACATGTATTAACTGACTTTCAGTAGGGGTTCAACGCTTGTCAAGCAGCAACACTGAGCCCATTATTTTTCCTGAGTCCAGCTATCTTGTCCCGTGCTGCGCTGTACACGTGCGGGGTCGTTGGTTCCCTGTCTTACGTCGGCGTCACTGCAAAGTATGTTTGTGTGTGTGCTCTCTTGACATAGCACCCACATACTGGACAGGAATGACAAGTATCTCTACATGGGTGGCCCACTTCTCGCTGGTGTGACCGTCGTAGCCCTCTCTTCATTGGCTCCTATGGCCCTCCCACTTGGTATTCGAGGGCTAGCTGTCGCTGAGTCGATCTCTCTTTACGGGGGTTTAGCCGTCTTTGGTGGATTCGTGCTTTATGAGTGGGTATTTACCCAACTTTTATGCCATATATTTGTCCCTAACCTTGTTACTCAAGTACTCAAAAGATTCTGCAACATGCGCGTATGGCAGAAATGGGCGTCATTCCCAGGGACCCCATGAAAGAGGCGATTGCTTTGGAGCTTGACATGATCAACATCTTGTGAGTGTGATGAATGTGATGACCGTTAGTTTGAACACATACTGACACTGTTCCAGCGTCCGTCTCGTTCAGATCCTTATGATGCGTTCCAACCACAGGAAGTGATCTACGTGATATTAGCATGTGGCATGTCTTAAATCGACTTTAGTTGGTCTTTTCGCTCGTCACTTGTAACTGTTCCGATGTAACTATCACGCTCCAATCATTTTGCTCGAAATCTATAGCCATTGTACATTATGGCTACGAAATGCCTTTGCCTAGGTCTTGTAGAATGCTAACAAAGCCTCCAGGATCAACAATCTCGGTACCACCATAAGTGAGGCGCTTCCCAGTCTTGGTTGCCCACTCTTCGAGATTCCCATACTCAACATAACTTGCGCCTCCCACGACGAACACCATACCATCCGTGAACGCCATACGTCGTGCTCTGCCAGCACTTGATGCACCACTAACTCCGAGCCCACCGCCGGTTCCGGAGACACCCAATCCCTGGGCATGCCGAGGTGCACGGGGATCCAGGAATAAATATTCGTCGGTTTCTTGCAACGATTGGTTCGATGCAGCTGATGAATCCATCAGTGCCTCAGCGAGTCGTGTCACAGGTAATAATTTGTTTGCTGGCAGGAAATTCTTTACGCCTGAAATCAGATTTTCCAAGCCACCTTCTTTCAGGCGGTCGGTAAGCTGGAAATAATCAACTCGTCAACTGGCAAGGAAAGTGTTTCCCAAAAAGTTACGAACCTTGTTTCCAAGAGCTGTAAAACCTCTAAATAATTCCCCTTGACCACCGAGGACCGGCGTAGATGTCCCACCAACGGCGGTGGAGACAGTCATACGCGAGATCTCTCTCGTTCGTCGAACATACTCGAATGCTGCCGTATCTGCACCTGCAGTCTTGAGCTCTTTCTCCAGTTCGGCGATATCGTCCTTGGAAATTGCATTATCAGGTGAAGAGAGATAGAACACGAGGACAAGACGGAGCTTGTCCTCAGGTCCAAAAGCTCCGTCCGGCCGAGGGTCACGAAGCGTCTCTAGAATCGATGGCACTGTCTAGCAAACTCAGACCGTGATATTACGTCATGAACAACGACCTGAGACACCTACTTGCTTACTGGCCGCTTCTTCGGTGCTGAACAGTTCATCAAGGCCTCTTTTTTTGATTTGTTCGAGCAGTGCCGTGGCGATGTTCATGTGCGTGTCAAGCGTCGCCTTACGCGCGGTGAGTTCAGGAAGCTGTGTTATAGCAGTCTTCAAATGTGCCGCATTCGATGAAAGGTCGCTGTGTGGTGTCAATTGCACGCTTTCAAACATTTACCATAGCACTAACTCACAGTTGCGAAATATCATTAACATCACTCACACCCGTCGACCGTGTAATTTCTGCGGCGTCTTGCTTATACTTGTTCAACTCGGCGTCGATGTCCTCGGCAACTTGAGGAAACGGGTTCGCAGCATTTTTTGCCCAGAAATAATCCTTTGAATCAAGATCGTACGAACGTTTTTGTGGGCTGGTGACAACAATGCGATTAAGCTTGATCTCAAGACAATCTGATACAAGGGCTTGGTATGTCCAGCCATGAGAGATCATGGAAACAAGGTCTACATTCCTATCCAGGATGAGCAGCACTTAAGGACATTAATCAAGACAGGGATGAGAAGAAAAGGTATGAAAAAATCGCACATGGCCTTTGCAGATTGGACAGTCCAGATGAATCCTGTGAGAAGAGCGTGGTCGCTCCATGGGCGCGTGAAGCGGAAAGTAACGCATCTCGAATCTTAAGGTCGAGCTTCTTGGCCACCATTTCGGCTGCATTGCCCTTGGGAGCACGGATGATCGGGACATGTCCTGTGGATCGATTAGAATCCATGGAACGTTTAGCAACTACTGGGAGCGTGTACCCGCGGTCACAACGGCACTAAAGATCCCACTGGCGACACGTTCAATCTCATCCTCGATCTGTTGTTCAGTCGACGACGGAGAGTTGAGCAATGTGTACGAGTAATACGGTTTGGGTTGAGATGGACCTGCTTGGACCACTGGTGATGGCAATGGTGATAGTAAGGAGAATAAAGATGGTGATGGCACGATAAACGATAGATACTGGTCGACGACCTGATATAGAGGGCCCGTTACTATTAAACCTGCCATAACACATAATAGTGAAGCAGACCAACCTGTTCCACCGACTCCCCTGTGCCAGAAGCTGCGACCGAAGCAGCAAGTTCCTCAAGAAGTGCACGAGGTAGTGGCTCGACAAAATTGAGGTGGAAAGATTCGTATAAAGACTTGTCAAGGTCCTCCGATATTCGGCGTATGTTTGCCAAGGTTGGCGCGACGAAGTAAACGGCGGGAACGTCGGGCAATGGGGGACGCAGTGAGTGTAGCTGACTGTGACGGTGTGAGAACCAAAAAAAGGACAAAACAGAGCTGCGTACACGTGCAGAGTCACGCCAGCATCGCGAAGATCTTGGACACGAAGTACTGTTGCCAGGACGTCTTTTGTTTGCTGGTCCAAGACTAGCACTTTCCAGACCAGGGGGGCAGTGGATGTTGGTGCTTTGACTGCGGGCGGAGACTTGGGCTGGGTGGAAGTACCGGATGGTGCAATCGCATCTTGGGAGATACTGATGTTGAGTAACGCGAGCAGAGCGTCTGTCTGTGCCTGCTGCAAAGTTGTGGGGGAGATAGCCTGGCGTAGGATGAGCAGGGCGGCGTCGACAGCGAGCTGAAAGACTTACATGCTTGAGCGCAGAGCTGGCCATGCTTATTGAACAAGTTTGGATTTGAAACCGCTGAACCCACCTAGTCTGACAACGCGGCGCCACGTGTACATACGTCGAAATGTTATTACCTGACAAAAGCCGCCATCGCTTTACAGTTTATCACTAGCTATGGATTCCGCGTTTTTCACGCCTCTCTAGGTTGGTATTCCGGGCAAACTCGGACACTAATTGTTGCAGCGACAAATCGACTTCGACCTCTTATTCATTGCAACGCTCAACCCCTAACTTAGTGATGATCAGCAACCAGGTTTTCAAGTCCCGAATTCTCTAACAAAGCGTCACATCCACTTCTGTTTACCTTCACATCCTGACTCTTTTACTACTGGTACGCCCTGTCACGTGCATTCACAGAACCCGAGCAACCCACCTCTTGGGAGCGGAAGCTACAGCAGCTAGCGTACACACGTTGCCCCTCGTGAAGAATCGCGATGTCTTTTTCCAAAGATGGGAAAGGCATAGCTTTCGGGGAAAGGGGAAAAGCGATCGAGTATGTCAGAGCTCAAGGACTAGTGCAAGCCCCGCCCCTTGAGCAGAAGACCGCGAAACCTTGATGCCGCTTAAAGATGGACGAGGCCTTTCCGTGCGAGCGAACACTGGAACTCGTAGATAACAATCCGGTGTTCAGTCTCTGCTAGGCACGATGCTTGTGTAAATATGAGCGCCTGCGACATATCCATCTTTCCTCTCGTGTATAGTACTTATATTATTCGCCAAAGATAACCCATTTCTCCAGACTCTTCAAACCAAAACCCAGGGACCCGTGCCGGACGGCAGATGTACCACAAGTTCAATGCAGCCTTGGATGCGTTGTGTTCATGTGTTGTACGCGGTCCGCTTCGCTACTCCAGAGTGCCGTCCAAGGCACATAGGAATACTCTTAAATTGATGACACACGCTGAGAGTCAATGATGCGATGTATGTACAGAGCTCATCGAGTTCCAAATATACTCCCTTATCCGTCGTGCTTTAAATAACGACAATTAATGTTACGTTGTTACCAAGCTGGTTGATAAAAAGAAGTGTGCATGAGGTGGAGCGGGATGATCTTTGAAGCTTGACACGGCAATGATATTTTCTACTCTGTTCAAGTGCGATATCTTAAACGCAGGATGCAAAACTGCGACCAGAAAACGAACGGGATTGTGACGCAATTGAATCAGCAAGCGATCGGTAACCCGACCACCATACAAACCCGCATCAGCCAATGGAAAGGAACTCTCACCGGCTGAGTGGAGTAGTTGACAGATGTACATGTCTGCAAGAAGGGCGCAACTTAAGTCTCGTCACCAAGACCAAGCCCGAAATAGTTGACACGGTGGAGTGAGAGACAGCCGTTAAACGTTAATATTTGGTCAAGTGGAGCATTGAACTTCGCCCCGCGGTCGACACAAACACATGTCACTCGCCCATGAGGCACGCTTGGCAGACCCATGGGTGTCCGTTGTCACATCGATGGGCCAGCATGACCCTGCGTGGCCGGGATATATTGATTAGGACCGAGTCGGAGGGTTGATTTGCTGAATCCCAGCGACAGCGATGCCGGAAGTCACGACTCACTAGTGGCAGCGGTTGCGCAGGTGGAGCAACGCCAGCAATTTGGCGGGCACCACCATTTAAATTCTCACTCCCTTCCCCTACAGCTCCACCGGTCCCTTCTCCGTCCTTCTCCTCCGCCCGGTGTCTCTCCATGTTCTCCGACTCACAATCCGCGCAGTCAAGGGCTTGCAGTGATCCCTTCGTGTCTTATTCCCAAGCACTCCATGATTATACCCTCCACCTCTGGACAGAGTCTCGGAGAATAGCAGAAGAAAAGGCACGATCTAGAGGCGCTCGCAAGGAGGAGGCGTCTCGCAGACGAAGAGAGACCGAGACCCCTCATTCCCCTCGAACATCAAGCTCGAGCCATACATGAACTACCCATAGACACCGGTTTCTTATGACCAATCTTTCCGTGGTCGGTATTACACTGCAATCTTGTAGTCACCAGTTCAGTTAACGTCAGACCCATCCAGTGAGCGCAATCTACTGTCCATGTATCTCTGCAAATCAGCAAATCCTTGTATCCTACCTACCGTCTGGCCTTGATGGCTGGCTTGGCCTCAGTATAAATGCCCAGGGCGCTGTCGTCGTACCGATCAGTCCTGTGCGTCCAATCTGGCTCATCGTTCGATGCCTTTGATTTGATGTTTGACTTGCGATCTATCTTCATAGAATTCTGAACTCGCCCTCGTTCTTCCAGCAGGATGTTTCTCCGACATCGAATTCGTCGTAACATTGTTGCGACGGAGACGGATAAAACTAGAAATGCTGCATAGCTCGATCTAAGTATACTCTTGTCGCTGATGCTCGAATCATGGTGCAATTGCGTGCTCGTCTGATTGTTGATGGATCGTTAAGAGGGTTACGCAAAACAAATGTAACTTTTTAGTCGTTTAGACTGCAGGGGTTGCGCTTCAAAGTCTACCGTGTACCCCGAGTACGGCGAGAGGATCGCGTTCGGCGGGCGAATAGTATCAACCTCCGAGTTGGTGTACTTGGAAGCGACGACACTTTGGAGGTTCGACATCATGCTTTGGCAAACTAACCTTGACCACAATATTGAATGGCCCTCGGCTCCTTTTGAGTGAGTACAGCATGTACTGATGGTTTCGCAGATGCTCAGTCGACCTGGAAGTCCTCCAGTGAAATCTGCTGCTCGGACGGAGCTCGCCAGTGTTATCAGCAGATGACTTGATATAATGCACGTTCGTGAACTAACGAGCTCTTTTGGTGGGCTTTCGTGGAAAATAGAAGAACCGTGCGTTGTTGTGGCGATGAATGGAAATTTGCGCTCATAAAAGGCCAGCGCTGTCGTGACACTTTCTATCAGAGATGCCGATCGGACGCACAGCATGGCTCCTTGCCGTGGTGTTCGCCTCCGCCACCGCGCTTGTGAGCGGGCAACAGTCCGCGTACACCGTGGCTGGCGCTTTCCCCACCTCCTTGTATTCCCTGTACTACAACAACCCTACAGCAACCTCAGAGCAGCCCCAACCAGTCATCTCGGATCCAGTGACTGTAAGCATCTGTCGGGCTTTCAAGGTTATGCGCAAGTGTTGAACTTCTTTTGCCACTTCAGCATAAAGTGTTCCCGTACTCGCTCACTGATCCCAACAACATTCCCCAGGTGAGGCTCCGGTCGCTTTCACAAGACAGTATCTCTGATCCACAACCTAGAACGACACGTCAGACCCTCACCCACTCCCCCCCGTGGCTGGTTCCTCGAAACTTTTAGAACAAGCGATTGCACAGGTCAAGTCAATCTCGGTCAACCCAATCTTCGGCACAAATCAATGTGCGCGCTGCCAGGCATCACTAGAGATCGCAAAGTTTCTTGCGCTGAGCGCACCTCACCAAGGACCAAACTTTACTGTCGCCCTCTGTGAATACTTCAATTACTCATCGACCTGTGAAGCAAACTATGGTCCTCTCACCCTCGGACCAATTTTTACGCAGGTCGTGTCGTTTGCTGATGTTGGGGGGTACGACGGACAAGTGGGTGTCTTGTTGCAGTAATCCATGATTTCAGATCAACGTTATTCTCCAGCTCCTCTGTGCCCAATTCCTCGGACTCTGTTCCTACCCGGACACCTTACCTTTGAATACCACAGGGTGGTTTGCCAAGCCGAAGCCGATTCCCCTTCCGGTCCCGAAGCAACCCAGCGGCGAGCGTCTGAAAGTGTTGCACGTGTCTGACCTCCACATCGATCCTCGTAAGCGTTTTTCCCTTCTTTTGGCTGTCACCTCTTGTCCCCTCGGGCTCATCCACTTGCAGGTTTTGCTAATGGAGCGGAGGCAAACTGTACCAGCGGACTCTGTTGCCGTGAAAATGCTTTCAACCGGCAAAGCCCGCAGACACCATTGCTACCAGCACCTCACTTCGGCTATTTCTTGTGGTGCGTGATTTACTGTCTCTTGTATGCGCTGGACTACATCTCGGAGTTTTGTAGTGACTCCCCACATTCATTGATCACTGCCACTCTCGAGGCTATCCCTCCTTTGGCTGGAACAGAGTCAACTGGTTTTAACTTCACCCTCTTCACCGGGGACTTACTGGCCCATGATCCCGATATCCAACAATCGAGGTGAGTCAGGTAGTCGTCCTCAGATGTCTTATTAAGTACGTATCAAAGGACCTATACTGAGTATTCAGAAGTAAGGTGGCAAAGGATCTCATTCACTGTTTTGAGACGTTTCTAGGTTGTATTGTTCGATCTTCTCAAACGCATGCTTGGGCCAGGTCCGGTGTATGCGACGCTAGGTAACCACGACAGCTACCCGTCTGATTTAGCGGCGCCCTATTCTCTCGGTGGCAAGTTGGGTCAACAGTTTGGATGGTATGTGCATTGCACGCTATAAGACCCTCTTACCATAATGACATGCACCCAGGCTGTATGATCATGTCACAGCTCTTTGGAATTATGAAGGCTGGTTGCCGGAAGATTCAGTCGAGTACTCACGTACGCACTATGCAGCATACATGGTAAAACGAACAGACGGACTGAGGATCATCAGTTTGAACACAAACTTATGTACGTCTTTATGAGTGGACTGTGTGGTACGGATACCAGCAGTATGTTTCATTCTTTCTAGGGTATAGGTCAGTGGCTTCACCTTCTCATCTGTCGTATTCTGAGCCATCCATAGATCGAACTATTTCAATTACATCAACGCTTCATATCCAGATGCCTCCGGCATGATGAGGTTTCTGACTGACGAGTTGCAAGATGCCGAGGACGCGGGCGACCGAGGTACATAAACGGTCAGTCAGAATAAATCCCATACTGACGGAATGATAGCCTGGATTATTGGTCATGTAGTCAGTGGTTGGGACGGTTCTAATTCGCTAAGGAATCCAACAAATCTATGTACGTGTACCTGCCAAGGGGCCCGGTCAAGGCTGAAATTCTCCATCCAACAGTCTATCAAATGTAAACGTTGCTGTTCATCATATCATCGTCGCCTTCTTCATGAGATTTACAGCGTCGACCGCTTCTCTCCTCATGTCATTGCGAGTCGGTATGAGAACCTCACACTTAATCAACTAGCTGACATTGTTGCAGATATCTTTTGGGGCCATACTCATGAGGATCAAGTGTCCGTAAGTCCTTTAGAACTCTTACTACCCTTCATTTTTGAGAACTGGACATAGATCTTTTACACGAACAATGCGACAGTAATGAATACTGACACTGCTCAAACATTATCCTGGGCATGTTCCTTTTCACCTACATGTTCCAAATTTTGCTAACTCGTCCTAGACTGGGCCTTCGGTGACTCCTTTGACAAACTTGAATACTGGTTTCCGCGTATATGAGGTCGATTCTGCTGTATGCCATCACGTTCTTGGAGGAAC
>QFEL01013357.1:0-13171 GCA_003316195.1 Neoboletus brunneissimus
TCGAATCAGGTGGGCTCACAATATTCCAGACAAACTTGGATTTGACTTTCTTGAGTGAAGCCTCTTGGAGAATGGTACATATGTAGCAAAATTGATGAATTAACGATTGTCGCTCGTCCGTCTCACTCGTATTGGCCCCTGGCAGCGACAGTTATTATCAGGCTTTCAATTTCATCGTAACTGGCCCCCGGGTTTCGGGTTCTGGTGCGTGGATCAATATCCTTAGATGCAATCATCGGAGTTCAGAACTCTCCAAATAATAACCAGCATGAGGGCTGTTCAAAGTAGAATAATTCGGTCCTGATTGGAGAACCTCTTCCGAATAAATCTGCCAACGGTCCACCCCGGCTCAACAGCATTGAACAACAAGGACATGGGTATGGCTTTGCTAGATGAACAGCCTGGGGACTCGAGAAATGTTTGAACGACAAACGACAAATCTGCTAATTTGAAGGGATGTGTCGTGAAAATTATGTCCACACCTCAATCAAATACACGAAACTTGCAGGTTCGACTTCTCGCATTTCTTCATACCCCAATAAGTAGTCTCAAAACCCATGAAGAGGAATAATATTCTAAACCTATCGTTACGACTGCACGGTATTCAATCAAAGTGTGTTCCACCGTCTATGGATATCTAACAGAATGGCGTTAGGGTTCGGATAATGTTCTGCTTTTCAGCGGAATTTCAGTTACCGTTTGGCCTGCATCCGGATGAGCATCATGGTTCAACCGTCCGTAGTGTATAGGGAAGTACGTACCAGTGACGTAGTGTGCCTCTGGTGACACCAGGTAGGACACAAGACTTGCTATATCTTTGGTAGTACCTAGGTAACCAACTGCCGTCATCTTCTTCAACTATTTTCAAGCTGGTAAGCGAGGGTCGAACAAATGATCGAGTATGCGCCAGGATAATACCGGTTCCATAACACCCCCTTCGTCACCCGTGTATTTCACCATGTCCTCTTGTAGTGTCTCAACTGCAAAGGCATTCGTTAATAAGGAAGGAGCTGCACTTTGGTGAACGACTGACGCATCGCAGTCTCAACAAGCCCTGGAGCATATGCGTTCACAGTTACTCCATACCTCCCAAATTCGATGGCTAAATATCGTCAGATTGAAATATCAAACACTTCAAGTTTCAAATCATCAAACCTGCGGTTTGGGTCAATCCCCTAATTGCAAACTTCGATGTGCAGTATGCACTCAGAAATGGATGTCCTATAGTGATATCGATACCATGTTAGCCGGGTTTGAAGCCGAATGTACACCGAACAGGGGATTCGTTTAAATGATGTCGCATTGACCTTTCTTGCCTGCGAGGGAGCTAGCACCAATAATACGACCTTTGGTTCCTTGGTCGATCATTTTCTGTGCTGCATATTTATAACATAGGAATGTTCCGCGAACGTTGACCGCTAGGACGGCATCGAGATCATCCACGGTTGCTGTGAAAGCGACAAAGCGTGGTCAGTACGTACTTGCCCGCTCAATTTCGCCTTCTGGAGAATGACAACTTGCTTTGGAGGATCGAACCGGACCTCAAGATTCCGGCATTCGCGACCATCTGACACAGAATTGTTAGCCTCGAAGTGAGGTTAGTACAAGCGTTGGCCTACCACATCAAGACGGCCCAATGCTTCAACCGCGCCGTCGACCATGCTCTTCACTTCCTCTTCAATACTCACGTCGGCCACTAGCACGCAGACTCGCCGTTCCGGATATTTTGTGTTGATCTCTTCCCTGGCTGCATCAAGGCTATGTTTGTGTATAGCAAGATCGTTTAACGCAATATCGTAGCCATCGCTCGCGAGTCGGAGGGCGATGGTCCGACCTATACCGTTAGCCGAGCCTGTCACTAACGCGACACGTTTGGAATGGGAAACTGCTTCGAAAGGCATACGATGTTCCTGATGGTGCGCGAGAGGGATGGCGGCCTGTCCAATCGACGCTCAATTTCACACAATGCACCAGCTTTTTATGTGTGCCTCGACTCCCATAAACGTTGGGGGACCCTGTTGGGCGGTGACATCTGTGTGACCATTGTTCCCAAGTGCGGTGATATGCCTTACTGAATGTTTTGTGTGGGGTCCGGCACATGCATAATCCGATGGGGCCGGATCGAGCAGTCGGCCTTTAGTCGCCTCCGATGCATTCAACAACAACATATCATGGTGTTCCACAAGTTCGCATGCCAAGGTGTGGGAAGATGTGTTACTGTTGGGATGCTACCAGAATCTACCTTTGACCACGGTGTCAGGGCTCCGAATTTGGGCATTTCATGGACTCTCGTGAAGTGGGTCGAGATCGGCTCGGGGGTCACGATTGGGAGCGCATATGAAGAAGGTTGATCGCATCTTGGTTTCCTGCGAGTCAGGATGTCTGTTCCGTTGCTATACCTCATCAGCCACGGCCGTATGACGTGGTGCGTGACGCGCTCATGTCTTCAAATGGGCGACAGTAAGAACCTCCATAATCCGAATCTACTATCAAAGAAGTCGGTCTTGAGTGGATTCTTGTACCTTGTGCCGAAAGTGCCATGTAACCTTCCATCGTAGTAAAGGTGGCCAGAAGCAATGCTGCTCACATGCTCTGCTATGTTATTTCCCTCTCTGGCTCGGACGCTATGTTCTCCTAGTCTGGTGACCATTCTCCCGGTCCCTGTGCTACTCAAGTTAGCGTTTGTTTTGCGGCAAATTTGTAACATAGAAGGCACTTTGAATGCTAATCGTCATCACCGCGTCCCAACACTCCGCTGAGGTTTCGATATTCGGAGTTATCGAAAGAGGACTTGGAATTTGCTACCATGTAGGGTTTCAACGTGGAGTGGTTATGCATCGACAGTGTCGTGACTGTGATGGCAATGGTGCCACTTGCCACATCGGGGCATCCCAAATCATGTGCTGCTATATCTGCCAGGCCCACCACCTCCCCTTCCGCAGACACGTCAGCCACCAACCACACAAGTACACTGCCCAAGATACTTTTCTTCAATCTCGTGTCTTAGTTCTGCGTCCAATTCGACATTGTATCCATCCCTGGCAAGCCACAGTGCGATGCTTCTCCTATTACCGAGCCTGTCACCGCAGCCACGCATCTAGCCAGAGACAGTTGAAAACTCGGTGGACATCCGGAAAGGTTGGGCACTCTTACCTTCAATGAAGTATCTATCGTCGTCCCAGGGGCCAAATCTCTTTATATGCGTCGTTATAACAATCTAGACTCATCGCCGCCATTGGTTCCTTTGTGCAGGTAAGTCAGCATGACGATATTTCACTGTCATACCACGGTTGGTTTTTTCTTGACAAATGAATGGGAAACCTCGTCCCCCGACCTTCCCGCTCGATTCCACCAGGTGGGTCGTCCCCAACGCCATCATCAGTTTGGCATATGGCCTTCTGGGCGAGTGTGCGAGTACGGCCATATCATCCCGGAGCTAGGCGCAACCTGAACGTTCTTTTAGATGTCCCTTCCAGGCATTCGATTACCATAGACACTCTTGCGCTAAATTCGAAACACGGCTACAGGCGGTGCATTGGCCCACAATGGCGTCACTGGCGCGCCAAATCGACGAAGGAAAAAAAGCAATAATAAACAACGATCAACAGGTGCATGGTACGTAAACCGTATATTACCATAACCCCGACCAGCCCTAGGATGTCCTACATGTACGAGTAAGTTCATGTGAGGACACTATTTGAGTTATGCAAATAATATGGATAATCATCGTCGGGGAGAAGGAATACTAAAGTCTGGTAAGGGATGTTGTTACGAGGTACTAATCTCTTGGGACCCGTAATTTTGCCACTACTTATCCCCCATTAGGACCGATGATGGTTCTGCGGTCCTGCGCCGACTCCAGTCCCGATATACCTGCGGAGGCGCAGCTGCGGTTGCCAGCTTCCCTGGGAAACATGGTGGAGACTAACAAGGATAATGTCATCCACTCTGATATCTAAGGGACCGACTCTCCATCGCCTATCAGATCCCACTTGCATCGCTTGCTCGCTCATGCTATCCATAAACTGCTTGACGCATCTTGCGACGATTTTAGCAAGCCTTTCCTTGTTGATCATACGACGTTTAGATGTATAGTCTCTCGTCGAGACCTGTTTATGGCACGGTTGATAGCCTGGCCACTGGGGAGCCATCAATCACGGAAATCAAGGCGTAAACAGCACCAGAGTGACGTACCTGTACCCGGATACCTATCGAAGGACCACACGACCCAAACGCAAACGCAGGCTCATTGCTCTCCACTAGGTGCGTGGACTGTTTGGACAGCAGATGTGATATGGGTATCCCCCATTCAGGTGAGTCTTGTGAGATGAAGATGACAGGAGGATGCAGCTTGGCAAGAGATACGTATCGCTCCTTGTCTCCTTGAGAGTGTGGCTCGTAGATAGTCTGGGGTACGAACTTGCGGGGCCCGTTAACGATTACGGCATTCCAGCACGTAAGGAACCATGATACCACGTGCTCGGGGTGTGAGCTAGCTGGAATTGCCTCTCTACTAGTGAGTACAGAGCCTGCTATACAAGGGGAAACCCCCAGAACTTTGCGTTCTGGCTCCCGAGTTACAATGACCTACCGACGAAGTGGCGATGTCAGTGACAACCAAGGGGGCACCACAGCATGGCGCACCCTATCTCTCAAAGCTTGCTGTCCATAAGCGAAAGATTCTGATGAATCACGGGCAGGAGATGACATTGAAGGGCCGATGTTGCCGGAAAGGGTATTATTCCACGTAGACCAATGGGAGGTTACTGCTTGTGCTGTAGAGGGGAATGAAGAGCTCCCTCCCGCAGCCACGCTAGGTTCCGCGGGGCAAAGCCGGGGATCGGGGAAACCACTCCGCGAAGTAGCGTAAGGGGGATATGAGGCAGACTGTGTATATGATATGGATGGGAGTGGAAGTACGGGCGCAGCATCCGCCTCTGTCCTATGGCCAAGTAATGACGTGGCCGCCGAGATCGACGAGGAATGTTGAACAGGAGATGTCAGAGGGTGATTCATAGTGTGAGCTGGCGAGTGAGGAGAAGAGTGCTTAGATGTGAAAAGGGTGGGGGGTTGAAGCCCCCTTCCTTTATAGCCTCAGCTGACCTTCTAGTGATCGTGCATGGATATGCAGCACTGCGATTACATATCATAATTTCGCCCGACGGGGATATGAAAACAGTCCGCATCGTATAGGCTGTTAGTGCCGTGAATTGAATCCCGACCTAGAATGGCCGACACGCGATTACCATCGACCGTTCACCGAGGGAAAGTTCATTTTCGAGGATGGGAACCACATTGGAACTTAGAGGCAGCCGAGGGCATGGAGGGGCAGGATCCCAAGCTGTAGGAACGCCGCTCACGGGGTCCGGGAACCTCCGCTCTCATACCGGGATTGCCGTGTTTCCGGACCTTGACCACGCATGGTATTGGCGAACACATCAGCTAGGTGGTTACGTTCACCGAGATGTTAATTACTACAGGACACGGATGGAACTTACTTCCATAGAACATTGACTGGTCGATGACGACTGGGTGGGCTGTATGCATCGGACTATTCCGGGAGAATTGCATGCTTCTCACCTTTCTTCCAGTGAACCCTAAGCTCTGGAGCGGGAGCTGATGAAAAGAGTATCCCACCAAACGCCATGAGTTCAACGGAACGTCTACTCACTGATAATGACCACCCCACTAAAATCGTGAAGATTCGGACACCCTAAGCTGCAAAATGAAATGAGGCGTCGTCATTCACCATTCCAACGTGTTTGCGGTTCTGCGGGAAAAGCTAGACCAGTGATTATGTGGACAACGAAAGCATTTCCTGAGACACCAAATGAAAACGCGTTTGTGTGGAACACATACAGGATGGTCAGTTGATACGCCATCCTGTCAATATTAGCCGACCATCCTGTAAAATCCATATTCTGCACGGAACAAGATGTGTGTTGTATTCTCCTTTAGCAATCTGCCATTTCGACGGTCTGATACACACCTAAGCCAAACAGTCCATAGAATATTCCAGTCTTGGTACACGGCACACGCATGGTGTGCCGCCTGAGGTACCGAGATGCACTCCGGGGACAGAGGAAGAAATAATACGCTAGGCAGCGGTCAAGAGGGGAGAGGGTGGAGGAGAATGCAACAGTGATGGTACCATTTTACACAGTGCTCATATAGAGAAACGTTGACGCGCGTCATCGGAGATAGTGATGCTGTAGACTGGCGCCGGGACGACAAGCAGCTTGGATGTTTGGGTCAGTACCAAATAAGTCGACGCCTACTACAGCAAGTGCCATCAATCACATACTAGTAATTAGCGCCCTCCACGTTTTGTGTTCACGATGGCTCGGATGTATATTCTCCAGAAATAAGAAGCACCGAGTTCGAGCCACCGTAATTTTTTTTGCTGCTGTTGTATCGACTCAACGTGTGCTGGTACCGTGGGAGCACACCCTCTCTACTACTTAGGTGACTATGTCACTGGCGGCTTTCGCTGATAGTAAGAAACCTCCTTCTCCCCATCCGCCTTCACCCATCTACGTGGACCAACCTTGCGAAGGGTCGCGCCCAGGATGCCCCTCGTGGCCATTGCCAGTGCCCTGGAGCGTACCTGTGGTCACTGCTTTGATAACCCACTCGCTCCGTCTCAGACTGTTTGGTACTTGAAGCTTGAGTGATTGGTAGTTCACCTAAACGGCCCTGCTGGAAGAGCGGCGGTCGGGGTAGCGGTCAAGTCCCCTGATGAGAGCTTTAGCAGGTTTGAAACCACATGCTCTATCCCGCCCCTTTGCTTGTCCATTGCCCTGATCTTCGGAGAGCTGACGGGCACGGCAGGATTGACAGCCCAGGTCGGCCTCTCTCGCACACTAACTCCCCTGGACCCCCAAACTGTGAGGAGCAACTCCCATAGTACGAGGTACAGAATTGGTCGAAGAACATACGAGTGGGTGAGTTACAGTTCGAGGCGGTCACACCCAGACAACATGTATTGGACGGGCTGATGGACAACGACTGTGTCGGACAGACTGAGACGTTAGATATAGTGGAGCTGATGGTCGCTGACAAAACCCTTTGCATCTCCATCCCCCAGTTTGCTTTACCCAGCGATATCTCATCGGGCAGCGTCCCGATCTTGCTACTCTGCGCTGTATTTCCTCTTCCTATCGCACCTTCTGAGCTTTCTCCCGTTGTTTCTGCTTCAGCTCCGCAGTAGCCCGGTCGCTAGCGAGCCTGCCCTGTTCCTTGGTGGGCTTCTCTACATTCAATTGGCTTCCAGTTCAACCGTGCGACAACGATGCTCTGCCTCAGCTTCTTCGCGTCTTTTCTGTGCATCATACTCCTTCCGAGCGCACTCTTTGAGACGTTCAGCCTTCAAACAAGCCAAGCAAACAGAAGGCCGGCCAAGGCGGCACTCCCAAGTGATTTTGTGATGAGCCGCTGAACACGAGGCGTTCATATTATATTTGCATTGCGACGTGTCGTGTGGGTCACTCAACCCAAAGGACCGATGGGGGTGGCACTTCATCGGGCACGTGTGTCCACAGGGGAGCGTGAAACCGCTTGACGTTGCAACGCGAAAGGTAATGTCAGGTCACGTGAAAGCTACGGACTATCGGTGATGATGTGAAGACTCACCATGGTCCAGTACATCCACCGGCTGGACAGTGATGATCGAAGTCCCTGGCATGCTTCAGTAGAACGGTGTGTTCGGGATGGCGTTCGCACTTGGCAGGGAATCCCTGGTAAATATATTGACCGTTCTTGAGGAGAGTAAAAAACCGTTGCCAGAGCGCTCCCCCTTTCCTGGACTGCAAAAACGTTTGCGAATTGCCGATCAAAATGAGACCATCTCGGGCGCGTGAGAGGAGGACGTTGAGACGTTCGGGAGAGTCCATAAAGCCAATCGCATTTGATTTGTTCGATCTCGTGAGACTCGCAATCACGATATTGCTTTCCTCACCCTGGTAGTTATCTATGATAGATTGTCAGACAACGTTGTATGCCCAAGCACGTTGCTCACCAATCGTGGCCAAATGTATGCGGCTTTTCTTGACCTTCAGGTCCGGTGGCGCAAAAGCGGCTAGGCCAGCACGTGCGAGATCCAAGGCATCCGTATCGTTGAGGATCAGGTTATTGTCGCCCTTCAAAGCGTCGCGTAGTTGATGAAGTTGGCCAAGATACGGGGTAAGAACGACGATGTCCTCGCTTTTGTAGCCCTGTTGGGTAAGGTAGCGTACTATCTTCAACACCATCTGTACCTCGTATGTGTTTTGCTTCGATACTTTGGTACCACCGTCTGCAAGGTCGCCAATGCGTGGGTTGTCATCTTCGGGATGGGTATGGTCCACGAAGATAACATTCGATTGTACTCCGCGGATATCAGATCGATGATGAGTTGAGGGAGCATCAATAAGCTCTGGGTAAGTCAGCTCGCGAACGAAGGCAGAGATTTCGGGGCGCATGCGATGTTGCGTTGAAAGGGTTTCGTGGGGGTAGCCCTTGAGCACAAGACGCTCGAAGAGCGACCGGTTCAGGTCAAATCCCTCCCCCTTTTCAACAGTTAATTGATAGTTGTTCACTTTGGGCCGCAGCTGTCTACAAAGGGTCATTAATAACAGATGGCTGAGATAACGTCGAGGACATACTTGTGGTCACCGATAAGAATCATCTGATCGACCCTGTGAGACAACGCAGTCAAGACGTGACTTTCAAGGATCTCGCCAGCTTCTTCAACAAGGAGAACCTCGGGAGCAACTTCTTTAAGCGCTTCGGCATAGATAGCTGCCCCTGTGGTCGTACAAGCAATGATCCTCTTCTGCTGTAAAATCGACACGGTTGATTTTGCAAACTCCCGCTTGATAGCGTCGTGGAGTTCATTGTATAGTTTTCCAGCTTCGCATATCGACGCCAACTCCTTATTGATCAGCTCAGGTCGCCAGTCGTCCACGAGCTGCTGGCGGGCAGAGCGGGCCATACCCCAGATCTGAGCTGACGCTCGGATATGAGGTTCGCCACCCAACACTCCAGCATCCAGACCCCGTATCCACCGTGAGAGGAGATACCCCCTATCAATAGTCCGTCCATTCCGTCCAACGCGTGTCATCCCGTCTCCCGTCCCCAATGGCACGTGGAATGCTTCGAAGAACTCGTGATGCTCAAGTTCTAGATGCCTGAGGAGGTGTTTGTTGTCGGCGTCTAGTAGCACGTCAAAGTGAGTTCGAAGCTTGTTTTCGTGTTGCGATGCGGTGGCCTTCAAAAGATCAATTTCATTCCAGTTATATCGAACCCTCCCGCGTGGTTGCCTGTGAAGAGCAAGATGATCCGTTGACTGGTTTGAACGCCCCCCAAGGCGCACAATGGATTCGGCAGGTATATCGTGTTTGAGAAGATCACCGAGAAACTGATCTAGTGCGTGATTTGTATAGCAAACGATGAGAATGGTTTGAGCAGTTTCATCATGTATTGCTTTCGCAAGAAGCACACCTAAAAATGACTTGCCAGTTCCTGCGGAAACATTGAGATAATTTCAGGAATTAACATGGCAGCGCTCACCGGGTGGCCCTTGAATCAGCGATACACGTTGCTGAAGTCCTACAATCAGAGATTTTGCCTGTGTCTTGTCGAGACGGACGGATTTAGGGAGGGCCAATAGGTTGCCCAACTCGATAGAAGGGTTTGACGTGAGTTGTTGCGTAACGTGCGAAAAGGCTATTCTCCTCCATATGGACTCGAGCGGCGACTGTGAGTTCCAAAGTAAAATATCTCTCGACAGGGCAGTGTCGTGTGCCTTCAGCGCAGAGAGCACCGGTTGGAAAGCAAATACCGCTGCATCAATTTGGATGAGTTGTACATCCTTGCCCATGCGAAGAGCTGTGAGAGTCTTTCTTATGTTGACATCGCCATCTAGCTGGAGGACTATCACAGGGGGTTTGCGGGCTAAGAGTTCCTCCACGCGGTCTACTGTCCCGAAGCTGATGATATCTTGGCCAGAAGCGAGACAAACGAGAGACTGATGTTTCAGAATCTTCGATCCATGAGCATCCCGTTTAAGGAATTCTACCCTATCCACCTCCTTCGTGCCCTTCAGCTGCAAGAAATCGCTGCCACATCGCAGCCCAACGCCCCACCGAGTCTCCCGATCGCCGAGACCAGAGTAGATACCAGCCATAGAGACACCGTTGACTCGGAGATCTCGATACCTCCCGTCCTTCTGTAAAGCAACCTGTACCTCCTGGCGAACATCAAAGATCATGTCCTCGCGGAGCATGCGGAAACTATTGTCCAAGTAATCCTTGAACGGAGTTTCCAACGAATCGAGCTCATCATGGAAGGCTGTGCGGAGGAAGGGAGGCTTTCGACACCAGATCTCATCGGCAGTGGGGAGAATGGCAATGTCGCGGTAGTCGGCAAAATCGTTATCGTGGCGCCCACCAGGCCCGTTGAGAACGTCGTACACCATCACAGAACTGGTGGTAGAGAGAATATGTTTGATCAGATGTCCCATCTCTCTGATTTCATGCTTGGACGACTCGATGAGGCTATTTTGGATAGATGGTCGGGCTGCAATGTCTCGAAAAGAACTGGTGTTCCTGTCCTGTAGAACGAGGAGTCGAGAGAGCACTCTAGCGAAGACTAGCTGAGCGTCTTCGCTCAACCCGCCATCCTGGAATGCGCGAACGAAGACACCCCAAAAAATGGGTGGCTCTACCACATGGAACAAAAAATTTTCCAGGGCGTCGCCACCCACTTCGGAAGCTCTAAGGAGGTACTGCAGGACAGTGGAGCCCAATCCATTCATGAATTGGATGGACAAGTCGAAGCACATCGCAGACTGGACTGAAGATAGACCGTGAACACTCCCAGTGATTGCATCCAAGCATACCACTGGGTCATCCTGAGCGCAAAGGCCTTCTAGGAAAAGGGTGGCGCCACGGGAATCAAGTTTGACTGAGCCAGATAAAACATCGAAGAATCGCTTTTTTAGCCTAGAAACACGGCTAGAAGCTGACTGGGCAGGATCCATGGTGGGGTTGGTTGAACGAGTAGGTAGTCAAAACAGGCGGGGACTCGCACAGGAAGTTTAAACGGGTGCATTGCATGACGAGATCAGCGCGATACTGAATTGGAGAAAAGCGACGTTCCATAGAAGTCAAGCTGTAGAAACGTGCCGATGAGTGGGTGCGTGAGGGTGCTTCCTGTACAGCATTTAACACGGAAGTAACTTACAGCGCTGTGCGGAACTAATGAGATTACATCAGCAATTTGTCACCACTACTGTGACGTCTGCAAGATCTGTGTGCAGACTGCACAGACCATAAGTCCTCACAGAAGCACGACTGTGGACAGTCATGTCACTTATGTGTACAGACCTTGTCACCTGTCCATAGTTCATTTGTAGTTCACCCAGTCTGTTGCAGACCACGCAGTAGATAGACCAAACCAGAATCTCATATGAGCCAGTAGAAAAAAAAAAGTATAACAAGGTGGGATGTAGACTAAGACTTGGAGTAGAGGATTGAGTTGGGCTTCAAGACATCTAGAACCTGATCCACATTTCATTATGTGCTTTCATATCCCGGCACTATCAAAAGCATGCAAAGTAAGAAATGAGCTCCAATGAGTATGAGACAACTTACCTTCACCATCTGACTTGGCCTCTATGTTGGAGGATACCACAATCAATGCATGGTCATCCATCACACCCTTCTCATCTGCAGTGGTCATGGTCTGTGAGACTCGAGCTTGCCTGGACCATGCTGCAGTATTGTAGTAATCCTGTGCCCCATTGATAATTTGGGCATATTTCCCCTCAGGATAGGTCAATATATGTAGTTGTATGTGTTGTCTGGGTTTTTTTCACTGTTGCATGCAGTGGGGGTCATATAATCCAATGTCTGTGAATTAAAAATTACATCAGACTTGGCCAGTCTGATAGAGCAGCCAAGCACCTTGCAATCCAATAATGCCATATAGTCCCTTCTGCCAGTCTGCCAGTCCAACTGGACAGCAGCAATAATGCCATATATTCTGTCTATGAGAATACAAAATGGTATATTGCTGATGATAACTACAGACAATATCCCACTATGTATTCAAATATATAAGACTATGAGGATTGTAGCATTGCAGTGACACCATCAATCCCATCCACCACTTTGACCCTCCGATATGATGCAAATAACTGATGATAACATGTCCAGGCGAATGAGCAAAAGGCAATACAATATGGGTAACGTGTGAACAGGTGGAGCATTGTGATTGAAGTGATGGAAAACAGGTGACAAGCAGTGAGAGAGGACACCAAATGTGAGGTTGGTTGTGAAACTGGAGATGAGCAAACTTGCAGAACTAAAATGAATGGGAAGCACTCTCGAAAAGTCAGTAATGCCTCAGGGATGTCAGGCTCACCTACATCTACTTGCAGCACTTGTGACCACCAACTGCTGCCATGCCCTCTGAGTCCACTTCCTGTTACGGTTCGACCAGGGGCGGGCGACCGTAGACCCGAAGGTGGTAGCTCAAGTCGAGGGTGTAGGGGGAGAGCGAAGGTTCGCCTATGGGCGGAGACGCAGGTAAGGGCGAGGATTGAAGGTCTGAAGCCCCGGTCGACTCAGGTCTAAAGCCTTATTGTCGAGTACGAAGAATACGAAAGGCTTAGCCGGTCCAGTGACAGGCGAAAGCGAATCGTACAAGGGTGAGCTTGTTAGGAGTATATTCGGGAAGCTAAGCTAGAGTACAGGAGGCTAGCTAGCGGTTTAAGTAGTGTACCCTACTGCACACAGACCGAGTCAGAAATTGTTACGATTCCTTCTTACCTCCACCTTTTTCTTCTCTCCCTTTCGCTCGCCCCGGCCCCATCTATGTCTCTTACTTCTTACGCTTCCACTAGTCATGGTTAGTCACGGCCCCTTTTCATTTAAACCTTAAACCACACAGCCTAGCCCGGGTTCTTTTCCGAACCCTTCCCCTCCACCCCGGGCAGCGCCCCTTTCATCTCCGCCTTTCATCTCCGACTACTGCTTCCGTCTCACCCTGTTCCGTGCCCTTGCTGTAGTACCCCCGCTCGGACACCATGCGCACCTACTCCCCTTCGCCCTGTAGTTACCACTTCTGGCTCGGTCTGTGCGCAGTAGGGTACATTATATAAACCGCTAGCTAGCCGCCTTGTACTCTA